>BMAT01008239.1:169992-181247 GCA_019649035.1 Elysia marginata | reverse complement strand
GAGAGAGAGAGAGAGAGAGAGAGAGAGAGAGAAGCGATGTAAAAAAAAATTTCAAATATACGTAGATGATAATAATAGCAATAGTATTCGTAGAAAGGCAAATAAACTGCCAGTTAATAGAACACGAGTACAAAATGGGAATCAGCCAAACTGCGTTGTGAGAATGCGGCATTTAACAGCAAAGTGCACCAGTTCCGGTGGGAATTCCCTCTACATAAAAACGAAAGATTATTACCACAGAACCCAGATATTAGGCAAAAACAATTTTTTGTTTGTATTTCTCGTTTTGCACAAACTTGCTCACCTCGTTTCGATTGAAAAAAAGTTCGACGTCAGTTGAAATGAACAGCAAACCAAAGCTCACTCATGAAACTATTGCATAATAATGTGCTCACCATTAAGAATCATGTAGGTCTTGTCTCCTAAAAAACTTCTCAGACTTTCATATACAAGGGGCAGGTCACTCTGGCCGAGGTAGAAGAGGGCGTGGTTAGTACACTGGTCATGCAGCACCACTGTCTCAACCATAGGCCGCACAAGTGTTGTCTTTGTTTCGTTGGACAGCATTGAGCTCAGGGGCAGGCAAGTTTGAAACCTTGAAAGAGAAGACGCGATCGTCACGTATCGAATTCTGGTAAATTTATGATAAGTGGTAGTCATCTTTCAAGGGAAATGATAAACTAACTATGATAATTCTCTTTGGGAATAGACATAAAAATCGACAAATTGCCAGCGTAATCACAAAAATTATTCGAAGATTTGTATTGGCTACGTGAAAAATTTTCATCTCTTCGGCTTTCAGGTTTATTAATTTTTAGATAAAAAAATTGTTATGGTTCAGTTAATAGAATGGTTCTAGACTTTTACACTTTAGAGACATTTCCAGTGCTTTTAAACATTAAAACAATGATCACACAAGAAGGCCTGATGTAGCAGATATCGTTATTGACTACAGGCCTAGTTTGCCACATCTTAATTTCAGACGGCACGTCATTCAGCTGCCACCCACCGCACACACACACATCAAAAAAGCAAAATCAAATTTTGATTTATAACTTAAAACTTTTGTTTTCTGTAACCCACTGCCTTTTGACATAACCACATTCCTGATACCTACTCGTATAATTATGTATACAATATTAGTGCTACTTATTTTTACAAGCGATGTACGCTCTTTAGGATAAATTTCGTTCTACATACGCTTGTCAAGAGCAGAATTGATGGCCTACTTAATCGATACTTCTCTAATGAAATTATAGTTGTACACTTTTTTTTCTCTACAAATTTAAAATGAAACCTTCACTTACCTTTTTTTAACTAAAGGTGGACAATAAACATTGACGGATCCAATTATACGCTCAGTGTTGTAGTTGAGAAAGGACCTGCAGTCAACCACCTGAAGAATGCATATTGGTCACATTAAGAGTGAAAAACACTATACATATATATAAATATTGTACATAAAAAGTCATAGGTATGATTTATAATTGTCGAAAAGGTGACTCAAAACTGTTTACCATGTTTACACGAAGCATGATGTTTCCTCAACTTAATATTTAAAGGAAGGAATCTAGAGAAAAAGCAAGGCCCCACAAACAACGTTTATTAATTTCTAAAAACACACACACACACACACACAAAGAAACTGGGCTCAACTAATCATATAGTGGGGATAATACTCCATATTGCACAAAAATAGGAAATGTGTGGAAAGAAAGATGGATTCATTCAGATTGTTAAAATTATCTTAACAAAACACAATAATTTCCATCGAAACGCTGTTTTTTCCTACAATGTTAAGAAGTTATCCAAATATTTAGTATTTTTACCAATATATTACGAAGTGTCAATAAACAAAGATTTTCCTCTCCATGATTGACCAGCATTTCCAAAAAGTAAACAACCTTCACAAAATCTTCAATAGAAATATCATCAAAGTCAGCCTGAGTTTTATGCACAACGTCAATCAAACAATCTGGAACCACAGCAAGAAATAGGCACCGTAATGAAAAGGCACCTACAGAAACAACGTGCAACTGCCGACAAAAAGAAAACTGCTCGCTGAAAGTACACTGCCTCGCTAAATGCATCGCCGATAAGGCCACTGTAACGGAGAGAAAAACAAACAAACAAGAAATATAATTATGCAGGACTCACAGAAAATACGTTTAAGACCAGGTACAATCAACTCAAGTCATCCTTCAAACTAGAGCATTAAAAAGCTTCTACCAGTCTTAATAAACACGTTTGGGCCCTAAAAGACAAAAACATAGAACACAAAACAGAATGGCAGATACTAAAAATGCCAGGAAAAAAAGGCTTGTTCGTTGTGCCTAGAAGAAAACTTGCTATACTGAGAAAAAGAGGTTCCTCAAATGTGCGTGAAGAGATATAAGTTCGCATAATGCTCATAAGCGAAAGTTCTGGTTAGTATACGCACCCCAGTCAGCCTTGCTGGTAAATACACACCAGCCAACCAAGAAAGATCAGTGAGCCATCTGATGGCGGCAGAGCTGCCCGAAACTTACAAGTCATAGAGGGGTTCATAATTTGCGTAATAGCTAAGATAGCCGATCTTCCTTATCAAGGGCAATAAATTGCTATTTATAAAGGAAGGTGTTGTCACGTTAAGTTGAAAATGGCCTATCATCTTTTCATTAAGATTTCGGAAATCATTGTTTTCACCCAATTTAACTTCGATCACAATAGGTTAACCGCCTAAAATAAATCAATCGGCCTAAAGAAAATCGACATAAGCTGCCCTTCCACAGTTAAAAAATTAAACACGATCTTCTTTGTAAGACTGACCAAGGCAGTATTTTCAGTCTTGCTCTCGTATTTGATAACATGACTAACATCGTGATTCTGGTTATTCGTTTTTTTTTTTGAGTGTTCCACTCGACCGGCGCTACCATTGGCTCGTTTTGATCATATTCGATTGGTCAATCTAAGAAAAGCGTAGGCCTATAATAAAATAAGAAATTTTTATATCCTATGCTTTTCCTAAACTTCAGTGTTCTTAACGGTTTGTGTTCCAGATCCTATTCTAAAGACACTCTTTCTACCAACCCACATAATGTTTCATATGATGTGTGTTGGGGACACTCAGCTTTGTGAAGCTTTGAGATCCTGTAGGAAGTGAAAGGAATGCATTGGTGATGTAAAACGTTGAATGAGAAAAACTTTACCAAAATGAATGAGGAAAAACGGAAGGATATGAAATAAAAAAGACCACCAGAACAATTGTACGAGATTGACATTTTCTTCTTCTTTTTTTTTTTTTTTTTGGAGAACCGGTAGTAAATGACAAGTTTGAGATTTTTTTGAATTTCCATCATTTGAGGCCAATGTAAGTTGTGTTGTGTGTAGCCTTATATTTTTTCACTCAAGAGAATAAGGCAGATTGACATCCATATCTACTAAGGCTTCTTCGAGGACTTTTTAAAACTGTTTTATGTTTTCAGTTGAATGGGTGCCAAAAGAATATGGATTCTAAAGTTGTTATAACCTAAGTCATAAAAAAAAATTCATTAAATGAACAAGGCAAATTTGATAGTGCATTTTGCAATTGCTAAAACAAACGAATGGCTTCAAGAAAGTAATATCGAAAAGTATAGATAGATAGATTGGCACTGTTATGTATTTAAATGATCAGTTTTCGAACTAGGATGTCGAGATGATAGTATTGATTCTAGAATCTTTCCTTGTGTTTTATGAGCTTGGTTTGTGTGTAGCTGTGCATTTGTGAGTAAAAAGGGGAAGGGGATAGTTATTCAAAACGCGAGGGGTGCAGACTGGGCGGATATTGAGTTTTAGTTATGAAGTGGACAATTTTGCCTAGT
The DNA here is from genome assembly GCA_019649035.1 of Elysia marginata. Classification (NCBI taxonomy): domain Eukaryota; kingdom Metazoa; phylum Mollusca; class Gastropoda; family Plakobranchidae; genus Elysia; species Elysia marginata. The sequence continues at coordinate 177,405 of BMAT01008239.1, read as the reverse complement.
AGTTACAACTTGTTACAGCATGTTTTTAATTTTATCTTGTTTTCAACAAGCAACACACATAACTTGCTATTCATTATTAACATTTGAAAAACAAATATTGGTATTAGCGCTGCCAATATGTAACAGGAGTATTATTAAACAAATATGGATTGTAAAGATGAAGTTAATATCTCTTTAGAATCAAATAAAAAGGAAACAAAACAGGTATAGCCGAAATCGGACTTTTTTGGAGATTTAAAGCCGTTTCACTTTTTTTTCCACATTTTTTGTGTGGATAATTTCTGGCGTTTTCTGTGGAAATCGAATACAGTAAGACCTTAGTATCCTAATATATATCAATAAGGAATCCAGCCACTAACATTATGTGATCTGAAAAGGATCTGGGCAAATGCAGAAGACTCTCCTCTGGAAATCGAGCTGCTCGAATTCAAGAACGGGCCAGCCATTAGTATAGGAATGCAGCGCAAGCGCCGAGATAGCGATGGGAGGTGCCAGGGTTCCAATAATCGACGTCGACAGAATTGGGCTATTTTAGAAATTCAATACTGTCATTACACGATCTCTTTAAACAAAGTTTGACATAAAAACTGCCTGTAAAAGTTTTTGAAAATTCAATTTTTCTTTTATTTAAATAATTATTTTTAGTAATCCTTGATCCTTTGAATAACGACCATAAGCTACTTTTTTGTTTTCCAAAATGTTCCGAAGGTAAAAAACCAGTTTCTACAAAAATAGCGCTGGAGTCGCTGCTTTTATTTTTCGCACCATGCTAGATATAAACCACTTTTTATTTCATTCATTTTTCTTTCCGCGAAAAAAAACTGTAGTTACTGTTGTGCACTGTTAAATAAAATGACGTTTTCTCTATAAAGGCATGATAATAAAAATCATGAACATATAAGGAAAGCAAAATGGAAACTTGAGATTTATCCTGACGATCTGGATCATTATGATAAATAGCTGGCTTTACAAAATCGCAAAAAATGAACTTCACAAATATCCTAATACTAAAAAAAAAAAATTTTGTCAGCCGCTGCGGTTTCGAAAAATCGCCCCCCCCCCCCCTTGAGTTAGTGTTAGTAGGGCAATGTGTAAATCTAAGAACATGCACCAAAACCTTTGTTCATTTTGAGGCTTACTCATGGAAAATTTTTTTTCGTTCTTGAGTTTCTGTTTGTTCGTTTTTTTGTTTTTTGTTTTTTGGTTGTTCTTTTTTTTTGCTATATATACGCTGATTAAATTATTGACCTAGATGAGGTTCAGGGGGACTCCTCTGCGCAATGAGGAAATGTATTTTTGCGGACGTTCGAGAAAGCTCTGGCGCTATATCTCATTCAGCCGTGAGCCAAATAGATCTATCCTCACCTCAGCTCTCTAGACTTTGCAGACGTTTTGAAGCACAACGTACGTTATGCTAGCTAATACATAGAGCATTAGTCGGTGGGATTCTGACTACCTGCCGCGCAGCTACGTTGTGATGTAATCGTTACGGCACGTAAAAGAGGATTTGTGAAACCTCATTAACATTGTAGCAGAACTTGTTTGTATTCCCCATATCGGTATAAAACTAAAATCCTGCAATAGAATCTGGATCTTGATGAATACTACTAAGTTTAGGACCAAAAGAGAAGGTAGTAGAGAAACAAGACAGACAGACATGTACAAACAGATAAAAAAGACAGAGCGAAAGAGAAAGAGATACGAGTCACGTTGACTATGATAAAGAGGCGGATAAAACGGTTATAGGGAGATAAAAGAATAAAGAGAATGCGTTGACAGAATATTGGACACGCCTGCAGAAAGAAGAAGACAAAACCAATGTAGATAATACAACATTATAAGGACACAATGGGGGCAAAAAGAACATAATGGAGTTTTTAAACCGTAGATTAGTTAATTAAACCATTTGCACAGCCTTTGCTTAAGCCTGTGAGTTTGCGGGTACTTCACTGGTGACTGTAAATAATGATTTTGACCTATATCTCCGAAATGTCACGTGGGTCTTGGGGTCAGTGGGGGTTACCATTCAATAACCTCTTCCGGATTCCCGCATCCCATGTTTAATTTTATGTTACGCGAGTGCCGATAAGTCTAGAAAAGTAGCAGCATTTCATTGGTTGGTAGAAATAGTAATGGCGGATTTTATTTGGGGTGCTGCTAGGGTTAGATACTATGTAAAATGTCATTTGAATTTCCTTGCCTCTTGGGGCTCGAATACATATATCTAAATTTAGTCTTTTTCCATGTAAAAGAAATACTCAAATTAATTATATATCTTTCACGGCTATAAAGCACACTGAAAGTAACTATTTTGGTATGACAAATTTGAGTTACAACGTTTCAGTCATCCTGTTCTAGATCTAGATCTACCGAATGATGTACGAAAGCCAGTCAACACCGATACACCCAGTCCCACTCCCAAGGCAAGACTAGATAAGGAATTCTGGCCTAAAAAGCATCAAGAGAAGTGGGGATTTCATAAAAGGCTATGTAAAGCTAACCCAGAACCGAGTCCAAGGATGGAAACTTGGTGGGTGCTTTATTTGAAGAAGATTGAACTTAAACTTTTAATGATTTCTTGACATTTATGTTGTTCATTTTTTCACGTAGAGACTCTAATAGTTGCCATATTAAAAAAAAAATATTGAAGCGATGGTCGTTAAAATATTAGGTAAAACGATTTCATTTAATTTTCCCCAGAATTTTCAAAAGTACCATAGTTTTTTAGTCCCAACTTATAACCCGAACTGACTTTGTTAACCGTGCCAAGCTAACTTAAACACAACATCACGTGATTCAATGGAGGACAAGGCAAATTTATCAGGGCTAAGTCTCAGCACTCTAGTTACTTAAGTATTGTCGGTGAATGGGCTAAGGGAATCGCAATAATATTAGCACAGACTATGAATCAAACTCAGGACCTCTAGAGTATTCCTCGGCCGCTCTACCGATTGAGCCACCGCGTACTATACTTAAAATCAAGCCTTTCATTATAAGTTAGTAAAGGACGTGGGGGAGAGTCCGTACTTTTTAAATTATGGCGATAAGATAAAATCTTACTTCAGTACAGTTGTGATTTTTATACCAGACCTCAAGCCATCACGAAAGTGTCATGCAAGATTTGAGTCCTTAAAATTTATTAACGAATACGTAATGTGACGTTTTATTTTTTGTTACAAGTGGTCCATATTGCAGGACGCGTCCACAAATTAATATGGATCACCCTGTTCCTAAATATTGACCACTTATTAAAGATACAACAAAGTGAAGATTTTATACTTCAAAGTCGATGTGTGCATTTTTTTCAGTTTTACAAAGTGCACTTAATGACAAAACTGGCAGAAGAATTGATAGAAAAGTCAATAGACTGCTCTATATTGGACTTTTCTGTAATATAAAGTATATTTACACCACTGTGTCTATAACTGTGGAACACTTTCTAGAATAAATAAAATTTTGAAGTCACAGACACAACAGTTTTTTCAACAATTTTATTTCCCATGAAGATATAACCAATGATACAGATAGAAGACGTAAATACAACTGACTGCAGACACGGACCAACATTAACGAGTGGGTGGTCCATACTTGGGACAAGGCTTGGCTCTTATATCACTCGCGGGCAGCATCATGTTCTATGGTTGCTCCTCCAATGGATGCCACAACAGCACTCCAGCCTTCTCGGTCTCGACTGACAGCCCACCAATTGTCATGATGTTGTCCGTCAGTGACATTGCTGGTCTTTCTCTCTTCCTGCAGTCCTCCACTCTGCCTATCAGCGATGTAGACATGAGGTCTGTTTTTTTTACTGCTGATGGCATGCGCGATGTATCTGAGCCTTCTTTTGTTTTATTCGTTCACCAGATTCCTCTCTATTCTCAGTTCAAGCAAGGCGCTTTCATTGGTTCTTTTATCTTGCCAAAAGATACTCAGAAGTTGCCTGTTTATCCACATTTCAGCTGTCTTGAGCTTGTCCTCCTCTTTCTTTCTTAGAGTCCATGCCTTACATCCATACATAAGAACTGGCAAGATGAGGTACTTTGACATTTTCTGCTGTTTTAAGTTCATGGCAATACTTCTTTCTTTCCATATATTTTTAGCTGGATCATCTTTGCTGTTGCCATAGCAATCCTAGTCATGACATCTTTGAAACATGTTATTGTTGGTGAATGGGCCAAGAGAATGGAATAAAAATTTTGCTCTTATATAAACATCTTCAGCTTCAAGTATTGCAAATTAATTATTAAGTACCGATTATTTTAAAGCAGAATATGAGTTGATAAAGAGAAGCAAGAAACTATTTAAGAAAAACATGTATTTGAAATAGATTAGACATCACGTTTCACCCTTATTCGTCATTCGAAAACGTGCTAGCAAAAATATTCTTTTCCGCCGCAAGAGTTAAACCGTAAACGACATTTTCTCTGCCTGACTGTACAACAGGTTGGATTATTCTTGCGGAGATCATCGTTTGTGTTTTACAAAATCACATGCTTTGTCTGTGATTAAAGTGGTCTATATTTCTAGCTGCTCTATATAATTTGTGGACTACTCCCTACGAAAACCTTCCTTTTAATAGACACCTAATCTTTTTTTTTCGATGACGGTCGTAAATCACAGCCTTACTTAAACTTACGTTTTCTAACAATCCCTCGCCTCACACAACAATCGATTACATGAGAAATATCTCATAAGTGTCACACCTTTCCAAAGATGGAGTTAAATGAATGGAAGCAGTAAACCTGTTATGCTTAATTGTTTGAAATGTTTCACATTTTTGAGTATTGCTCTTTCATTCTATTTTTTGTTTGTTTTGCTCTTGGTGTGATTTCAGGATATGGCTGCAACCACCTGTGCACTTTCATTCACCATTTCAAAATGTTCTAGGTCTCTCTGTGACATAGCAGCCTATTCTTTCTGACAATCTTGTCCCTTGATCTTATTGGTTACTTGCTTCTTGGCCTTGTCCCATTCCTTGGATGCCGTTCTCTTATTGTTTTTGTCCCTCTCTTGTCTGGTGTTCTTTCTGTGTGGTATGTGTATTGTCATTTTTACTGTCTGCGAACTAAACCACATCTTTTAATCTCAATTCTTTCCTAATTTCTTTGGAATTTTGTCTTTTTCTTATATTTTAAGTATTTTTCTTTCCATTGCTCTTGGTACAAAAAACTCTTTATTTATTGGCAAGATTCTTGCTGAAGGTCCATGATTGGCATCCGTACGTCAAAGTTGATGATCACATATTGTCTTTTGAAAAACATCGGCATACTTTGGTCCAAACATATGTCATTATTGGCAAAACAGCTCCATCCGGCCCTAATTATGAAGATGACTCCTTCTTTAGTTATATATTTTAGATGTGTCATCTTTTCTACATAGACACCTACTCGTAGCTCTGTACTTTTTCTATTTCTACTTTTTCGATTGTTAATGTGTGAAAATCTTTATAATATTTTTTGCCCTTGTAATCTTTAGTTTTATTTCATTATTTTAGCATGAAGTGTGTTGAGATGTTCCGTGTTCCTGATTATCATGATAGGGCCATTAAATTTTGTACAATGGATCTAGGTTTAAAAAACATCCCAAGTTTACACGACGGAAGTGAAAGGAAAAGGGAAAAAATTGTAAAATCAAAATTTCAAAGTTTGGCGATTTCTTTCACATAAGTCACTAGCCAAAACTGTTATATGACGATATATTCAAGTTTCATTTAAAGCTGATGGCTTTCAGTATCACAGCTCTTGTGTGAAAAAAAACTAAGAGGCTGGTGAAAACACAGTAACGGTCAGCGACTCTAATGTAGCATTTTTCTATATTCTCCCTACATCCCTAACGCTTAAATATTAGAAAGAACGTTATCTTGAAAGCCACAAATACATGGACTAGTTTGTAACCAAGCATCTATCTGAAACGCCTTAAAAAATAGCATTAATACGCTCAGCAATCACAGACTTGCCACGACAACCAGTGCTTCAATCCTCGCGACGTACTCGGCCTCAAGATCTTCAACGGGCCAAAGGCCTTCAACGGTGGACATTATTGTTGTCTTGTATTCTAAAATTCATCCAATGAGGGTAGGGAAACATAGTTATAAGATATGAAACCAAAGAAGCATGGTAAATTAGTTGTTCCAGGAGATGAACTTTTTCTTCCAAAAAGAAAATCTATATCAAGTTGTAGTTTACGCAAACAAAAATTGTGCACTGCAGACTGTATCATGTAATTAAATGATTTTAAATAATGAAATTAGCAGTGGAGAGAAGAAGGCTTTAAGTGGAAATGCCTGAAATGTCTGCCTTTGGCATGATTCGAATCTTCGGTTTATGGCAGCTTCAACACCCATCGCCTTGCCACTTGGAGAAACATACTAGTTTATACCATGTCGCCACTATGCTCCATCTAGTAACCGTTCCTAATTGTACGATTCCATTCCCAGTATACCACTGTAATTTATGAATAGCAAGGTGGGTTCTAGACTTTGATATGTTGTTTAGAAACTATCTGAACCATAAATTTTACATTTTTTCAGATTCTCTTTAAAGCTTGGGCTAGCTTTTCTTTTGATATGTGTTCAATAGGCTTCACAAGCTCCTTGTGTTGTACAAATCTTGGTCACTATAATTGCATAAACTGAAACGCGTTTGCTATGACCAAAGTTAGGCCCACAGTGCATTGATGTTGGTTGCCTCCGCTTTCCTTGCAAAAAATAGGACGGTGTGTCAATGTTTTAAACGATTTTATGAACGACTTTTGTGGTTGTGCTTGTGACATCCAACACAACACTTGCATTCGTGCGTCTTTTATGAAACTTTTCAACTTTCATATGTCTAGTTTGCGGAATCTAGTTATTTACGATTTCGTGTCACTAGAAGCCACTGACATTAGAAACTGTAATGCCCAAACTCAAATATCATGGGAAACACTTTTAGCAAATTCCATGGCCGCCGAAACAGTTAGGCCCTCGCCCCAAAATCTTTACTAGCTGAAGAGCCCGTTCTACGAACGGGTCAGTGGACCGTGCAATTAATAGTCGCAATTGTATCATGTAGAAAAACTTTGTTATCCGCAAAATTATAACCCATATTTATAAATCGCATATGTATCACCTGAAAAAATAAATTAGTTATCCCTTTGCACCCATTAAAATATTTAATATGCAAGTTTATACCACAATGTAGCTCACATAAAGTAATAAAATGTGTATACTGTCGCTGTAAGTGTGAGGTCAAGTAGTTCACACAGCTGATAGTTCTGGGGATATCTTTGTAGACAACGTTTTTGGCTGCTCCAGGGGCTGGGCATATTAATGAATAAATTTTGATAGATTGAGCAGGATTCAATAATCCTAGACCTAGATCTGGATTTTAAAAAAAACAACCTAGGGTTAGATCTACATTTAAGTTTATCATTAGA
>BMAT01008239.1:143241-154822 GCA_019649035.1 Elysia marginata | reverse complement strand
CTCTCTCTCTCTCTCTTTCTCTCTCTGTCTCTCTCTATTTTTAAATCTCTCTGTATCTCTGTTTTTATGTCTGTCTTTTTCCTTTTTCCATGTTTGTCTCTATCTCTTTCTGTTTATCTCTTTTTGTGTTTGTCTATATCTCTATCAGTTTCTCTCTTTATTTTTCTCTCTCTCTGTTTGTCTCTCTGTTTCTTTCTCTATTTCTGTCTTTGTCTTTGTTTCTATCTCCCTCTACCTCTCTCTGTCTCTCTGCTTTCTCTCTCTCTCCGCTGAGAGTCAAGCAGCAGCTGTTACGAGTTGACCTGTGTCTCTGAGTGCATCGTCTAGCTGTCACACTGCTACAAACAGTGCTCGCACAGATTCCCGGGTCTCTGAGGCGATTTGACTTCTTCGTGAAGTCTCCTAGTCGCGATAGATCGATTCTAGTTTCTCCTCTAGCGGTAACGTGTGCCGCACCGTCAGCTAGATCAAAGGCTTGGCTTATCGAGTGGACACATTGTTTCTGTAGTTCCAATACGTGTACTGGTACTTAGGATTTAACTTTTCTACAAATTCTGGAGTTTGACAAGGAATTGGAACACGGTGATAATATTCAAACTACTTTTGCAAACATCGCCTTCTGCTGGATGGTTCATGACATACCAGAACCAACATTATGGATATTCGTGAAAGCATTCTAATTGGTTTGCTTTTGTCCAACTTTGTGCTGATTTTATCTTGAAGGTAAGAACAATTTAACTTACTATACAGGTTTTTATTACACCCGTCTTAGGGATATAATACAGAACGTTCTCGAAGTTCAGAAACTTATTTCAGTCTTGGCACAAATATTAATGTTTAGCCTGGATGAGTGTTATTTTGTTTCGATCCTGAAGCTAATTAGCTGCATCAGATAAAAACAGACCAGTTTGGGGATAGTGTGAGGTTGCACTGGTTAAAGTTTGGCAGTCAGTAAAGAGTAGGACATGGGAGATTATCGACTATAATGTTTGATGTCTGCATTGGCCAAGTTTGTAAATGGATAAAATTGACATGAAGATGCTCTTTGGTTCTGCTTCAGCCCCCACAAAGTCCGAAGCGCTTAGTTATTATTCTTAAACATTAAGTTATATTTAACTAGGATTTTTTTACTTTAATTGTTTAAAACTCATTAATTCTGATTGCTTTGATCAAAACGGGCTTGCGTTTATCATCTTTCATGTAACCGTTTTTCAGCTGGGTGTGAATGAGTCTTTAACCAACGTCGATTCATGATCTTGTAACGTTCAAATAAAATATACGCGTGGTAAAAACGTACTAGAGTTGGCTTGTTTCAACCGGAAAATGTCAAGACTCCGCGATTATGTTCTATGAAGCAAGCATAGTTCTATTTGATAAAGTTTAAAATAAATTTTAACCGTCACATTGCATACCATGCTTTAAAGAGTATATAAATTAAGTAAGCTTAAATGATTAACTCAAAGATCCAAAGCGCAAAAGAAAGCAAATATTCGGGTAAAGAGACAATAGTCGGCATCATAAAATATAGTTATTGCTTCAGTTGATCATGAATATTGGATGCTCAGCAAAACTTCGTTCTCAACTTTTTTCTCGAAGATAAGAGAAAAAAATGATTAAGTGAAGCTCACGCTTATGATTGTTCGTACTTTGGTCGTTGTTTCGTTGATATGTTGACTGGATGATTGTTACGTAGAAAGATTTATTGAGCTCAGTACGTTGGACGATGTTTTAATTTCTTGCTCATGACTTTGTTTTAGTTTCTATTCTGTGCTTTAGACGATGTTTCAAAGTCTTGCTCATTATTTCTTTAAAACTTTTAATTTGTGATGTTTAATGACAATTAATTTCTGTCTCTTGAAATTTCGTAGTATTTGACTTTTCTCTCACGTACTTAATAATCTTGTAAATTGAATACAGTAAATCTCAGCACTCTACAGCACTAAACAGAGGCAACCGTGTAGAAAAAAAATAACCGAGCCTTTTTTTACTCACACCAGTTTCATGAATGTATTTTTGTGATGGTATGTCGTAACAATTTGTTTTTAGATGTTCTTGTGAAGGATGAGTTTTCTACTAGAAGCCCTGCCTTGAACTTAGGAGAATACATTAAATAAATAAGTAGTCTTAAGCAGAGCAACGGGGTTTTAGTTTCACTGTACCAGGAATATCGATAGGTAACTAAATTTGGAGGCACAATAATGACATTTTTTAGGACTATTGATAATTGAAACTTGTTTACTTTTGGCTTTTACTTTGAGGTAACGGTTGTATCAGAAGATTGTACTTGAAAACACAAATAGTGACTTACTTAGGCGTTTGAAGCGTGTAAAAGATTGTAAGGTTGTTGGGGTTTCCCACTATTCAGAATTCTCATTAATGCAAATGAGTTTTTCAGGGAAAAAAATCATGAAATTTCTAAACTGAAGTCAAAGGGGAAAGTCACTGGAGGAAGATACGTCGATTCAAGTGATTAATCGACCCTCTCCGTTTCCGACAAACTAAACTCTTGGGTCAAATTGGACCTGCCATATTTATGTATTCAGACTTAAATTTGTTCACGTACATTATGTGATGTCGTCTCAGGGCGCAAATCATCGTTCATGTTGGAAAACTTGGTCTTTGTGGGAAAGAACGAAAATTTTGCGCTCTATTCTCATTCAAAATGCCTACATTTTTACTCAAGTTTTTTTTTTCAATTTTAACTTTGTCTTTTTTGCAAGCTTTTTTGAAACGGCGTTTCAAAGGTATAAAAATTCGCCTTTTTGCCAAAAAAACTGAGCAAGGTTTTTATGTTGTCTCCTCTCTTACTATTTTGGTGTCATTACCATAGACTGTCAGTTGGCTGTCCGTGAAACTCATGTTAACACGCTAATGGCTTACTTTGTTTTCGATGTGCAACAAGAGTCTGCCGGGTCCATCCTTTTTTTTTTTAATTATTAACCTAAGTAAGCCTCAAGTCAATTTGCGTGACTCCGGACCTCGTTTGCATTCACAGTCAACGCTTGTAAACAAATCCGTTTGGGATACTGAAGGTCAAAAATGCGAATCAGAATAAGTGGAACATACAAATCCCAAAAGAGCATTTTTACGACCTCCATCCTAAAACTAAGTTTCCGTCCTATATAAATTGTGAACCAAATGAAGTTGTCATGGCATAATTATCTTTATATGGATTTAAATAACTTTACATCGACGTGACGCTCATCACATAAATTACAGTTTTTTATTATTTTCTAAGCGAGATCAAATGCAGGGACGTAAAAGACTTCGTCTAAGAAGTCCATTTCACACGCAAGTTTTCATTCCCTGTGATATCTAAACTACTGGTACTTCATGCGTGTATTTAGCATACATAAGCATTAAACGTTTCAAAATTTGTTATAAAAACCTAATGGCCCCATGCTAACGAATACAGAGTGGTATCTATTTTTGGAGCTTGTTGGCACATTATAGGAGCCTTTATAGGTTCTCCATTTGCAGACAGACGAGCAGAAGGAGTCGCGGATCAATTGGTCATGGAACTTGTTGCAGGGGTATTACACTGAGCAACACAGGTTTCAATAAGGGGTTTATGAAAATGTTAAACCAAGCTTTCATGTAAAAGTACTGTTAAGTCTATCTTTATAAAGTACATACGCCTGACGTTTCTGCACATCAATATCTTTTCCAATTCGTTTTTACAATATTTTCGATGATGATCTTATACGTAATCAGTTACCAATTTCTTGTAAGTTCAAATAGAATTTATCAATTTAATTTGGGCACAACGTAGGCCTATATAGTAGTGGCCGATTGTTTTCTTAAAAAAAAAAATAATTAAAATTTCATAGTGAAACAAATTAGATTGAAAGGTTGTATGTTTTTTTTTTCGATATTAAATGCGATAAAGTTAGTTAGCACCAGACTCTCTTGTTTACATGACAAAATTTGCGTGCATATGTACGTCTCTTCCGAGAATGTAATTGTGGAATACGTCTAAACCCGGAGTTCAAATTATACATAACATAGCATTAATTGTTCAACATGTAACTACAAAGTTTAGTACAATCAATCACTGCGACATCTCTTTAAGATTTACTCTAGTTGTCATTTAATTTGTTCACACTAACATAAATCATCGAGAAGCGATGAGTGTGTACAGCGATACTGCAACTTCAATCTACTACATCTGGCTATTTTAACACAAATGAACAAAGGTCAGTAGTGCTTGAAAAAACAACTGGTAATGTGTCATAAAATGAATGTTCGAGGTGGGGATATCTAGATTCCAGTCGCACAAAATTGTTCACAAACTTGATGGTTTAAAAGCATCAGAATGTTTTATGTAGGCTATTCTGGCAGCACATTTCTCAGAGGAGGAGATTTAAATTTTGTATCAGCAGATTAAAATAAACATCACATGCGATTGACTCTTTCTAAGAACTTAAGTTTTTTTTAATACTTTAGAATATAAAACATAAAATGCGTCATCTTGAAATGTGCTTTAAATTCTGTTAATAATGAATTATTGTCTCTTAAATGTATTATTTTGATTATTTCATCGTTGGTCGTGAATCACGTATTATTTTCTCAGGGCATAACCTGGGCATTTAAAGGACAACAGGCATAGTTATCCTTTGCAAAGAGACGATATGATATGATGGTCTCTGTAAAGAGCACCCATATGGTAGACCTACATTTTCAAAACAATGACTTCACAGGTGAACAAAGAACAGTAAGCATATCAGCTCGTCCTGCCCGATACATCTTGTCGGGAGTATGTGTAAAAGTAACACAATCACACTCAATCTGCTATAATTCTGGTTTCTGCATACACTTTTTGCTAAGCAGACAAAAATATTACGGTATAAGACAACTAATATGCACACACTATTCCGAGAGGTGAAAGCCTCTCAGATTTCGGATTATCTGAAAGAGATTGGATTATATGGCAAAATCTGAAGCAATGTATAGAAAACTTTTAAAACTTGTAAATAGTATCTAAGATTTTTAAAACTTGATTTTAATGTATGAGATAGGTTGGCAAGATTAAAGTATCGAAATAAACTACAGTTGAAGAGATCGTAAGCCCTGAGATCATCGTTAATGATGGACTGGGCTTGTAAAAATTTCAATCAATCAATCAATCAATCAATAAAGCATAAACTTATCTGATGTTCTTAGATACTCTAGCCTCCTGCATCAACGACTGTGACATTTCGCAACGTAGTCTAAAATAATATCGTCATGGTGCTGCGAATATTGCCCAAGTTCAACATCATCTGATCAAAAAGTTTTTGAAGTGCCGGGCTAATATTTGTAACCAATAAACTAGATTTTTTTTTCTAACTTTTTTCTTCATTTGGCCCAAACTGAGTTACAATATTGCCAGCAACATGGTGGTATTGAAGATTACATCTGGTAGCTATGGAACTTTGGTAAGCTCAACTCTTTATAAAATGGAGAGAATATCACGCGAAGCCTTAATTGAGCTTTGTCGCATGAGATGGATAACTAGAGGCCACTTCATCCGGAATTATCTCTGCATAATCACTTTCACCAGTCTCTAGAGCAAGCTAGAAATAGACAGCGGAGATTGCATTGTAGTTAAAACGGATCCGGAAATAACCTACTGCATTGTTGTGATGGAGGAAAACGCGATCAGTTTCTCATCTCTCTGTGTCTCTCTCTGTGTCTCTCTCTGTGTCTCTCTCTGTCTCTCTCTGACCCTCTCTCTCTTTCTATCTGTTTATCTCTGTGTGTCTCTCTGTGTCCCTCTCTCTCTATCTAATTCTATCTAGCTCTTCTTCTTTCTTTCCCTCGATGTAGACCCACATTTAGATATTGTATATGGTATATTAATTAAAACCAATACTGAGGGGGTCTCACAAAACAATCAAACAGCAGCTTAGATTTTTGTAGAAATTGATATAGATCATTGTCATTTTCCTCTCGATTAGCGCCTCATTTAGTTTGGAGAGTGGTACTTGGGAAAAGCGATTTGTGCACCTTTCCTGACTGTACTCAGTACCAGCTAAAGGTAGTGAAAGATGTTGCCAGTAGGCTTGACTAATGCGCTTTGACTAATGTTCCTCTGCGAGTTCAAAAAATACTTTGGATGGTAACGGTTTGCAGAGGAAACCCATGTAAGGTGCTGAGAGCAACTTAGAGGCTAAGACGCTATAATTATTATTGAGCTCTTTTTATGTGTTCTGTTTAAATAGCCAGTGACTCTCGATCGCTAAGACATTTAAATGCATTGAAACAAAAGCAAAGGCTATAAGTAGCTCTCGATTTTTTCTACCTGTCTGTCTGAGATTTTATTTGTATATTTGTCTTCCTATTTCTTCCTCTCCGTCTGTAACAGAAGTTGATTTGTGTCTAATATGTATCTTCTGAAATGTATCTATCTCTCCGTCTCTCTCTCTCTCTCTCTCTCTCTCTCTTTCTTTCTCTCTCTCTCTCTCTCTATCTATCTATCTATCTATCCATCTGTCTGTCTTTTTTCCATTTGGATATACCCCTTTTCATTGTTTAAAAAAGCTGATATTATGTCTACAAAGTGTATAGCTCCTATCATCAATCTTTCTTTCCATTCATCTATTTATCTTGGGGTTCTTTTATGGGTCTGTTTTTTTTTGTTCTTTTTTTAAATAGGTACGTCATCTGTCTGTTCATTACATCATAGCATCTCACCAAATGTCGTTCTTATATGTCTCAACAAATACGTAGAGAGTGCGGACTTGTCGAAACTGTTCCCGAGGGTAAGATCGACATTATTTCGCCTGGCGAGAGCACTTAACCACAGCAAGAGTAGGCCAGCCGAGCGAACAGTGTGTGTATATATATTGATCTATCAACATATCTATCTAGTTTTCTTATCTCTGAGTCTCCAGATATGAGCTGGAAATTCAGCAATTATGGTGTAGATGTGATAATTTCACCGCAACCTACCCTGTCTGTCTGTCTGTCTCTCTCTGTCTTTCCCATAATTTATTTATCTATCTATCTGTCTGTCTAGCTCTCAATCTTTCTTTGTCTATCATCCTCACTCAATCCTAATTTTGTTTATTGGATATCATCGTACTTGGCTTTTATCATGTTGCGTTCTGATTTTATCATTTAAACTTTTGGCGTTTGCTCTCCTCAATGTTTGTCGAGTATATTTGTACGGTGCTTGCGCGAGATGGGCTCAACTATAATCAGCAACATTTTGACTTTCTGTTGAGAGTTTCTATTTCAGGGTACGTTTTGTGACATCAATGTGAATTGCGTTTTTGTGTATGCGTTCATTAAATACCAATTCTTTGTATAACTGTCCAGAACATGTGTGTGTCTACAAAGAGTTTGTTTTGTATTTATACAGCTCATCTTTCATTTAAAATAAATGTAAGTCCGACAAAACTATTCACCTTTTAACACTAAGACGATAAGTTTCTTCTTTTTTTTTAATTGAAAAGGTCATGCAACAATATTACTAATAAGGCATGTAGCACCACTTCACTTCATCATTAATTTTAAAAAACAAAAACATTCATATTTTTGCTGTTTTTTATAACAATAATAAGGAGAAAAAGAAGAAGAAGAAGAAGAAGAAGAAGAAGAAGAAGAAGAAGAAGAAGAAGAAGAAGAAGAAGAAGAAGGAAGAGGGGGAGGGGGAGGAGGAGAGGAAGAAGAAGAGGAAGAATAGCAACAAAAACAACAACAATAACAATGATAAGAGGCCTATAAAGCGCCATCATCCGCAACAAAAACTAAGTTGCGCTTTACAGTTACGACGTGAAAAACGTTATTCATATAAATGACATTAAAACTACATCAAGCTTCAAAATTTTGGCTCTCTCAATCCAATAAATAAGCTTCACTTTGCTCTTATATAAAACGCATAAAAATTGCAGTGTGTGTAAAACTTCATTTGAATGACTCGTGCTTCGTACAGACAATATAAAAGAGCTAATAATTCTGTTTTAAAGAACAAAAATAAATCCAGTATTGTTAAAAATCGACAAAATTATTACATTTGAAATGAAAGGAAATTTATCAGTCTACTAAGAAAGGAAAATTTCTCTTGTTTTGATTGAAATACTGTGTGAAGTATTCCTTCTTTCAGTTTCTTTTAAATATCTCGTATGACGACATTGACTCAGTTTGAAGACAGGGCATTCCATAGGTCGGGAGCAGGACAGTGAAAGCTTTTTTATTGAGACTTAATAGTTTATTTGGAATATTTAAAAGTACTAAATTATTTAAAGTGTATATTGGGTTGATAACAGCTAAAGAGTTTTTTTTTCAGATTTACTTGAGCTTTGCCATGTAAGCATGGGGAGGGGGAGGGGTGGTATCTTTTGTTTTTTGTTTTGTTTTATTTAATAGGGGGGTCTTTTAAATTATATTAGGAATCAACATAACAGAGTTAGAGCGATTTAAGACGAACGCTGATCCGCTCTTAGTAAAGATCACACGGAAAAGGCTGAGGTAAGGTGGGATGATGTGATCCAAATGCAAACAACAGATTGTCAACGTATTAAAACTCCAAACATCACCTTAAAGTTGGTTGAGAAGCCAGCGTCAAAACTGTCAGCTTATGAGAGAGCATCTCATAGCTTCAAGAGTCTACTAGCAACACAAACTGACGCAACTATCGAAAAACAAAGTCAGTTTTTTATCGCACTAGTTAGTTTTGCGCAAGATCTTTAATATTTTGACAAGCCCGTCATCACTAGATCAACAGCCACTGTAATAAACTAAACATCTGTAGCATCATTAAAAGTCAGTTCGTGTAACAAAGAATAAAGAGGATTTTACTGTGATACATCGATCACAAAGGTGTTTTGAAGAAGACAAATCTTAAAGCAATTTACTTTGTCTTTCTCTCATCAACTGAATGATTTTGTGACAAAGTTCATCAAACTTGGACAATATTTTTATGTTAGCCTGCAAAAGCTAAGAAGGATTCATAGACCGTTTCATTAAAACACTCATTTCAATCTGATATCAAATTAGTTCCTAAGCAGCAATAATTTCTATTAGCACACAATTCCAACAAGTTTTGCTGGCACCTGTGACCTAAAAGGAATTCATAGATAAAACCATGTCTTGTGAAGTTAAAAACACAGTCTATAAGGTTAATCTGTATGTAACAATTTAGTAAACAACTCCTCCCCCCCCCCCTAAAAAAATTATATTGAACATTTCAAGTAAAGTTGTCCTTTAAAATACAGAGTTTAAGCAGCAACGCGTGAGTATGACGCGAACGTCTGTGGGTCTATTTTTAGAAACTGGTTTCATTATTTTTATAGTTTCCTCAATCTGCTTTCCCGATTTTCACGTACGCGTAGTGCGACACGGTGCGTGTGCTAAAGGTCTCTAATGTTCAAGCTAAGACGCGTATATGGAAACAGCACCTTAGGTGAGATTTACTTTTTGCTAGGTAGAATTTCGAGGGTGGAAGGGGGGGGGGTAAAAAGAGAAAAAGATACATGAAAAGGAAAAACTACAAATATAGTTATATTTTTCAACGTAGTGTTACATCAATGAGGGTGTTTACCATTTTTTTTGTCATTCGATAGTGCTTGGAAATTTTATACTGTGGTAAAGAGCATTGATCAAACTGAAGTGCCTGTGTTAACCGCACGGTTGTAGAAACCCTGTAACTCACTGCCATAGAGAAAAATTATTTCAGAAACTTCCTCTTTAAAAACGCGGTTTAAGCTGTAGCTCCATGAAAAGTTTTAGCAGAAAGTGTAGAAATTGCGGCCGGTGGTTGAGGGGTCTAACGAGTATTTAACTGCCAGCCAGCCTGGGATGGTTGAACAAACAAACTGTCTTCGATCACGTAACCCTAGCTGCTTATAATGGTCTCTGGAACGGGAGTGGAGAGTTTCCCAGTGTTTCGGGAATTTCATGGTACACTAGACCAGGCATTTTCGCCGCCGATCAATCACGTCTGGGCAGGCCTGATGGCAGTAACTACTAAGTTCTGTATCCGCTGACCTGGTTTAGTCTTAGTGATGATGCCTGCAACACCAGTCAGAATAAGCAAAAGATTTTAACAACTCCCCAAGCTAATAGTCACCCTACTCTTGTACCTTGCCTAGTCAACACAGTTTGACAACAACAAGCTTGCATTACAAAACGGTTTTTTTTATTTATTCCAAGACAAAGCCAAAACGAAAAATGTAATCAAGTTCAATGCGTCAGTGGACAACATTTCACTCTTAGCAACATAGTTTAATATTTTATTAACTACCATGAGTTTATTTTAAAACAAATATCCGTTCAAACGGCTCACAGATCTTTTTTTCAAAATTTGCAGATAATGTTTCTATTGCTCGGTCGCTACATGTGCTATCTTGAATACAAACAATTCAATTTGCTGCCCCCTTTGAAGATACACCCATAAGATCTGTTTGGTATTTTTTCATTTCCAGCATGTTTAAGTGAAGCATCGATTTCGATAAAAGTTGAATCCTCTCCGCAGATTGTACTCTGTTTGATACCCTCTCCGGCCTTTTTCAAGCCAGATTAGATTCAATAACCAGTTCAAACAACTAAATCCGAGGGAAATTGGTTAAAAATTAGGGGGCGAGAGAGAGAGAGAGATCGACTCTAGGGATCGGCTGAATTTAGATGAAAAGAAAACACAGAAACAAGGCTTGAATTAGATTAGAATAGAGAGAGAGAACGAGACAAAGGGTGAGAGGGAGTGTGTGTGTGTGTGTGTGTGTGTGAAGAGAGAGAGAGAGAGAGAGAGAATCTGATTAAATACTGCCATACTGTTTGCAAAATGGCACTGTATAGTTATTTTATTTTTTCCACATCTCTCACAACAAGTTCGAATAAGTCGGAACATTTTTTTTTCAGGAAAACGCCTTTAAAAGGTAGATTTATTCTTTTTTTTTTTATTTTGATATATTCAAACCGACAACAAAAAATAATATCTCTTTATACAATTGCTTGCAAGTTTGATTTTTTTGTTATTGTTTTTTTTTAACGTTTGGAAGCTTAGTGTAATACATTGTTCAAAATATCAACACATTCTAAGGTGAACATAGCGGCAGGCTACTGCGGGTAGAGGGACACGATTTTGTTTGCTTATGTGATAATGAGATGCAGGTCGGTTCCTTGCAAGAGTCAAGTTTTAACCAAATTCTATTAATAACAATAATGATCTTATGCTTAAGGAAAATGAAACAAACAAAAAAAACAACCTTGAAGTTGATTTATGGTCGATATTCTCATAGCTAAAACTAGCTATAAGTTAATGTAGTCCTACGGAATGTAAATTGCCAGAGATAGAGAGAGATGTTGATAAAAAAAGAGAGAGAGGAGCATTTAAAAGTAAGAGAGAGAGAGAGCGAGAGAGGGAGACGTTTATAGAAAACGAGAGGGAGGGGGGAGGGGAAGTGGTGGGGAGAGATAACGATAAAGATAACAGATAAAGTTTAGAAGAAGCTTAAAGACAAACAAAATTTTTTTTAAATGGAGGGAGCGGATAATTGGCACGGAGAGATTGCAAAGAGGAAGAAAGCCGAGGGAAATTTACCATGTGAGGATACACGGGTTGAGTTAGCCCTGGTGAAAGAGAGGAAGGGGGGGGGGG
>BMAT01008239.1:129753-143228 GCA_019649035.1 Elysia marginata | reverse complement strand
GATGAAATGAAACAGAATAAGGTAGATTTGGGTATTTTATCAATAATACATTTTTAGCTTTGCTGTGCTTATTCTATAGAAATATAACTTATTTTTTCATAAAAACTAAAACTAATCAATTCAAATCGAGCAGAGCTTTTTGATATTATAGGAAATTAGCATACTAAACTTGTTCGTAACGCAGGAACTGTTAAATAATGTTTGCTGGTCCTTTTTCTCAAGCACCGACCTATGGCCACGGAGTGACTTAAAAAATAATAGACTTATGTCCACTACATGCTCATGCCAGATGACTTCCTAAGCCTCCCAAACAGCCTCATACGGGGACACTACACGGGAGCGGCGAGTTATAAAATAAGTGTTCCAATCTATTGTGAAAGTGTACACTTGATCAGCGATTTGTGACTATGCGAAGCTCCCGAGTTATAAAACAAAATTCGGAAGGAAAGTGAAGACATTGCAGGTTTCCAACCACCATTAAGTGTCATTTATTGTAAACTCAGCTGGAATAGTATTCAAAAATGTCTGATTTGGCGTACAAGAGCGTCATCCTTGCTAGTTCCGAACCTGAGCATGCAGCTTGTTCAAAGTAATTAGCGGAATATTGATTTCCCTCGGAGCTTTTTGGTGGTGATAATTATCCTGTGAACAAAATCATTTCACCTAGTCACTGAAATGGAACGCTGTTACCTTTACAATAAAGAAAATATGAATTCTGAGCGATGCTTGTAATTACAGAACTGAGATTTTCAATATCGTGTCGGCTTTTGAATTCGAGGATGATTATTTTAATTTGATAGGGTTCCAAACTAGTTTTTCGACTCTGCGCGATGGGTGTGGCAGTAGTTGCATAACGATTGGTACAGCATCTTATATTTTTTATGAAATTCTACAAATCTTAGACATGTCATGGTGTGGTGTACGTTTGAATGTAAAACATTGTTAGCGAAGCTTTAGTGAAACTCATTGAGCATAAATAAGATCCAAGTTTTCTTTGGTAAAAAGAGAAATTGTTTTTTGAGCATGAGAAATAAAAAAATCAAAACTTTTGAAGAAACCAATTAAAATCATTCCTATAATATTTAATGCAAAATGCCGATATTAAGATAGCGATTAGTTCTGATCACAAATTGCTCCCAGTATTAAATTTAATTTGTTGAAAACTTGAGAGACAGGATAACTAGAATAGGCCCTAATAAATACAACAACTCAAAGTTTTTTAAAGCTAATTAGCTCTATGCAAAGAAAACCAGACGCTCTTTTGCCGCATGTTATTTGCTCATGAAATTTTCAGCCTCAATAATTATCACATAAATGGTACAGACGTGATATGAACACGTCATGGCTTATAGATAGTGCACAAAGAATAACATAATTATCTCTCTGATCTCACTAGAGTCTATCTACTAATTTCACTTTCAAAAACAGAAAGGGAAAACATGTGACGAAACTTTATGTGAAAAACTGTCTTTCATTCTATGTGCTCTTTTTGTGCGCTTATCGCCATCACAAATAGCGATATCAGTAAATGCGCTGCAGAGGAAAGGACGACATTCGCTTTTTATCTACAATTAAATCTTGGTCGTGACTAAGCTTGGTAAAAAGAACAGTGGAGAAGACATGTATTACTGTTGCTGCATCTGTCTGAAGACACAAGGAGAAAGAGATAGACATACAGAAAGGCCCACACCCACATAGCGAGACAGGCAAAGGAATGTAGGCCTAGGATTAAAGTGGACAAGAATGAATAAATAATCTTTTTTTATTAAAATCTATAAAATAGACAATTTTATCTCTTTTTAAAGAGAAAAACCCGTATTGGCAAAATCATAATTATTAGACCAATAATATGACATTCACATTAATAGACGAAATGTCTAACGTACATTCTACCCAACAATTAAAAAATTACAATACAACAAACCTTTAAGCTGTGCAAAAAAAATCTAAATGAAAAAATTACACTATTTTTAGAAAGGTACGAGTAGGCTTTGTGAATTCAATATGAAAACTTTAATGTCAGGCAAATTAAAGGATGATTATGCGTTATTTTACTATTAGTAGTCGCTGTAGGCCTACGGCTTTCCAACATTATGGAATTTAAAAAATCATAGCTTGTGAGTTCCTATCAATTTTAGGCCGTTCCTCGTCACTAGGCCTAACTTGTGTACTTCCGTAGTCATGCCCTCGACCTCAAATTTAACAAATCAATGAAATCACAGCAAGTGGTGCAGATTTTTTTTATGTGATCCATAATAGTTATAATAGTTTTATAGACAGTAAAAATATTTTCAGCTATTCGATACTAACAATATCGAATATTGTTTTTATAAACTCCTGAGGTTGTAAAATCTTGATGACAAATCTGGAAAATTATGGTGTATTTTTATGGCAACAGCTATTTTTGAAAGCTTTATAGAAAATAGCCTCCAATTATTGCGCTCCTGAAGATATCTGACGAATAGAAAATTACTGGCTTCAGGCATTCTCTGTCTATCCGACATGTTATTCATGAGTATCATTGTCTATATATATATGTTGTAGCGACAGCACATTTGAAAAGATTTCACGAAAGCACTAATACTTAAACTACTTGTGAGTCTAAACGCCGATCCTAAATAAAAGAACTATTTTTTCCGAAAGATTTTTGTAACCCTAGATAAAGTCCTGTTCGCTTTTCACTTGAGTGTGTGGATATTTTACGAAAAGTATTTACCTCAGGCACTGCCCTACTCTATATAAAATGGCGCAACATGAATCTAACATTTCAAGGTCATAGTTGTGACTTAAATTAGGCTGTTTTTCCAAGGCCGAAATTTTAATGATGAAATTTGGAGTGATCTTTATTTGATATCTTTTTTGGTTTGCTGGTTTATTTTCTTTTTTTTATGTTTTTTTTCCTTTCTTGCCTACTTGCTAAAAAAGTAATCTGAAAATGACTCACTGCATCTGATAAATACAAAACTGGTGTTTTGATGAAGAGTACACCCAGACTCTTTACACATCTATACCAACTGTACAATTCCGATAACTGTTGCTGAAAAAAAAACCCACCACAACCATGACCCAAAGCTGGCTCTACAGTAAAGAAAGGACGCGATTTTAAAAGTCACAAATCATGAAGCGAAAGACCATACCTTTATAATGCCACGCCTCAAATGTAACTTTGACATTTTGAGCTTGCGATGAGCTGGTGTTGCTCAACTAAAACTTTGATATTCAGAACTGGAGAGAAACGGAAACGCTGTGAAATGTACACTGAAGGAAAAGTATAATTACTTATGTTCTTTCGATCTATATGCCACGTCAAGCTCTCTGTTTATTTGCAAGACAAAGAAAATAATGAAGTGTTTGGCACAGTAAGTTAACCTTTCAAACGGTAGCTTCGAAACAAAGTTGGGGTAAATATATTAACCTTTCAAACCGCAGATTCGAAACAAAGTTGTACTAAATATTACGCTCTGTTGTTGTTTTTTTGTTTTTTTTGTTTGTTTTTTGGCCGTCGTTCTTTTTGCTGACCCTTTGAAAGTTGGGCTACTACAACAGTTTTGACATCAATTTCTTTTTTGGATGAAAAGTATTCCTAAAAAACAGAATACCTGCTTATAGTTTGCAAGCTTATGCACATCTTTCGAAAATATAAAACGTATCATTTTTGCATAGTATACCGCACCATCGACATAACTTTGCCGAACTCTTCAGTCTCTCGCTTTGTTAACTTGCTAACTCTCAGGACGATTTAATGTTTGTTTGTTAGTTGTTTTGTTTTCATTTTTTATCAAACAATTTTGTTCGAGGAAATTGATTCACATGTAATTATTTTCGGTTTGTGTCGTGAGTTATTAGTTTTGATATTATTCTAATAGCGAATTTTTTTTTTTGCGATTAGGTTACTTTACGCAGACAAGCTCTGTGATAGCTACATTTCTATGTTAAAGAGTCTTCCCGGGTTTGTATTGAGAAAGATAGGTTTCATCTTTTCTTTTTTCACTTTGGTTTTCAAAGCTCCTTCATAAATTATTCTGTTTGATTTTTTAATGTCCAATTTCACAATTTTTTTTTTAATTGTTTTTTTTTTAAATTTTTTTCTGTTTTAGTTGAAAAAACTTGGAGAATAAATGCATTACAGAAAATTTAATTTAAAAAAAATATCGAGGCTAATTGCCGTACGTAAGAAAGCAGACGCTACAGTCACAGTGAGCGATAATTTAAGACATATTGAATAATCCATCAGACCTGAATCCGTTGTGCAAACAGAGGGAAAACGCTGATACATGGAACTTATTGATCAGCGCTGGCTGCGCAGTAAACATGTCCTAAATAAATGTCACTATGTTTGTCAAGCCTTTGCGGGCCGGAAATTTCCTAAACTGTTTCTGTACTGACACAGTTTTAAATGAAATGAACAGAACAATCACTTAAACCCGATGTTGTCATGGACATGTTATGAAAAAGTACAAAAATTATCATGTAATGCGTAACAATGATGATGATGATGATGATGATGATGATGATGATGATGATGATGATGATGATGATGACGACGACAACACCCAATCCAGTTGTTTATTAGATCCTGTCTAAACAGTCTTATTTTCTTCGATATTCTTAGAAATACTTTGTCCATCACCACAAACGAGAGAATCATAAACCTTTGTCGCAGCCTCAAATACACATTCTCAAACTGCTTTACTGCACGTTGCAGTTGTGTGAAATTTTTACTGTATTACTTAATTTTTAAAATGTACAATATTTTACATGTGATTCTTAAGTTTTCTGAGTTCATAATAATATTCTCAATTCCATTTAGTTTTCAACGAGATAATGTTGGATAACCAAGATTTGCATTAGATTTAACATGGCGGGAGTTGAAAAGTGTAAAGGAAAAGCACTACAGTGTGTCAACCCTTTTTAATGTTTCCACCAAGATGTCTGTCTTGTTGTTAATGTTTTCAGAGTCGGGAGCAGAAGTAGACGTTTTACCATGTATTACTGATAACGTTGTTTAACCGGTGCAAATACGAGAAAGAGCTGGCAGGTGGCATGACACGAACATGCTCTCCTTCAGACCTCAGACGCTTGCATAATCTGCGAATTTCCAGGAATGCCCTATCTTATCTTCATAAAAATTACGTTAAATGCGGTGACAGCTTGGTGCAGGCAAAAATGGCAAGTAATCTTCAAAGACTTAGTTTTGTTCTTCACTAGACAAATCGGCAAAAACGATTACGAAAAGACGATTTTATTAAAGAAAAAACAACAACAATTACAGAATCAACAACACTAACAAAATCAACGACACTAACAGAATAAACGACACTAACAAAATCAACAACACTTACAAAATCAACAACACTAACAAAATCAACAACACTTACAAAATCAACAACACTAACAAAATCAACAACACTAACAAAATCAACAACACTAACAAAATCAAAAACAGTAACAACACCAATGACAAAAATATGATGTAACAGCACCAATAAAAATATCACCAAAAACAGTATCAGAAGTAAAAAAGCAAAGGCAGTAATATAAGTTAACGGAAAATTTTATGGAAACTAAAGCATTGCTTAAACATTAATTATAACAAAAAAGTTTATAAATCGTCGTGTAGAGCGTTTTATTTTCTAAATATTTGCATAATTAAATATTTTATTGTATCGCTGCTTTTATGTTTATTTAAATCCGACAAGAGAAATTACATTCATTTTTTAATAATTTGGAACTTGAGAATTAAGGCCGAAAATTTCAGAGGATGGTTTTTTAAAAGTCATTTACTGTATACAAACTCATGTCTCGAATTTAATGGAAATTTATCAAAAGCAGCGAGTTTTTAGCTACTGTTTCAGCACTACCCGTTAATTAAGGAAGGGTAAGGTAATTTTGTACTGACAAATACACTCTGTCTCATGAAATAGCAGGGCCAAAATAGAAGACTTTTCAATAGGAAGCATGGGACTGTTTCAGTACTGACCTTTTTTGTGTGTAAAATTCAGAAGGTGGACTCACCAGCGAACTCTTCTGTTGGCGAGGCAGTTTGTTTAAATAACTTAAGTGCTAAAACTAAGCCTAAAGACTCATCATTGTACAAGGGGAATTACTCTCAAAGAATTTTTTAAAAATTCGCGGAACAGTCCCATACACATTTAATAACCTTTACATGAACGAGGCGTGTAGCTGTTTAGTATACGCACCATTTTGGATACATAAACAATTATCTCACATTTCGTGTTGAGACAATGGTATAAAAGAGGTTTCGGGTGTTGAGAAAAAAGACACATTATATATAGCGTATGGTGTAAAGCAAACGACTAGAAAATCACCTGCTTTTAAAAAGACAATAATTATCAACTGACGTCACAAGAGTAAGTCTGAAAAAATGGGCATGTAGATCTAGAGTCTGGAAGATTGTTTAAGACCAATGTGTGGGTTCAGATTTCTATAATTAACTCTTGCTTGATTATCTATTTAAAAAGTAGTTTGTGATCTTCATCAGCGACATATGGTTAAAAAGGATATACTAATGTGATAGTTTTGTTAAGTTGACGTTTCGAGTCCAAACTGTGACTATGTCTAACCATCTTTAAACAATTTATCTAAGAATGCTCGAAGCTAAAAGTCAAACGCAATCCGTGACTCCTCTAGAAGTCATGATAAATGTAAGTCCTTAGGCCCATTGTTTGTTAGTCAGCCATTAGCACCTGGTATAGGCCAGGTTTAATACACGAGGGCCATTCTCAGGTTGATCCTGCAAGCGGAAGGACACGAGATAGGAGGGTAGGGATAAACACAGAAACAAAACAAAAAAGATTCATTCATACATAAATTTTGTGAGGAGTGCCGAATTGGTAAACGCAGACAAACCATAAAAGATTTAGATCTTCTAATCGAAACTAGCTTCGTGGTACATGTAAATTCTTATAGATTTATCTCGTTTCCACAAGTGTTCCTTCTCTTTTCCACTTCGTTTAAATTAACCTATGTTATTGTTCATTGGTATCTTGTACCGAATTTCTTCTTCCCTGTCGCGTTAAATATTCATTTCTCTATCACAATCAAAGATCAAAGAACAAATTATATTAGACATAAACTTGTGCTTTTTATGAGTTCAGAAAATCAACTATTTCAAAAGCCTTTCTAGTAAAGGGGTTGACGGTCTTAGCTCTTCGGTTCCGCGGGCACGAAGAGACAACATGGCAGCTATGAGGACGAGGTTGGCATGAACCATGAATCTTTTACAAACAGATAGACATCGATTTACAGCCTCCTAGTTTCGTGTTCGTGCACACTTCTTATGAACTATACTTAATCCTCGCTTTCTCTCATTCACCATTTGCTATTTTTATTTGACATGCACGAAAATAATGCCACGAGAATCTATTAACGTGCCAATTTCGTCTACACTATATTTATCCTGAACTATTATCGCACTGCCCTTTTTCATCATTGTCCCTTCGAAAGTGGGCAGAAATGTCAATGAAATATACTGGCATGCAGCTGTTGTTTCACATTTGTTTTTAGGGAATGATATACAAAAAACTCTTCTTTTTTCAAATCACATTCCCGAATAAATTTCTCGAAAAAAATTATTTAGATAATTATGTTCCTTTAATGACCTCAATACTATTTAGGGCCTACTTTAAATTGCCAAAATTTCTTTGGGCAAGCCCTCAATTTTTTTAAAAGAATTAGTCTTAACATTTAAGATATGTAAATATATAGTTAATAAAACCACTGAAAAGTATTTTTTAGAAACAGAATGGCATAAGATTTGCATAAATGTTTCATATGGGTCTTCGAGGTAAAAACACAAAGCTGTAGATGTAGATTTATCAATGTTAGTGCGTGAGAGAGCGGCATATGGCGTGATTAGTCAAAACTACAGGAGGAAGGCAGGATATTTGATATTTTTAAATCAATCATTTCCGCAATATATAAGTGAAAATGCCAGAATGCCTTGGTTTATCGTTGTCTGCGGATTGTCATTGACAATATATTGCTTTTGGGGTTTTTTTCACATGGATTTTTCTTGGTTTTGTTTTTTGGTGTCTGCTTTACTATTTAAAAGGTTTGGTACATTTCATTTGCTTTGTTATCCAGAATTGTAGGCCTTTAAGGCTTTAATCTTTAAATTACGGAATCAGTTATTGTAGGTGAAAAAAAATTAATCGTGTTAGTTATTTGTACCTTTCAGGAATATTTCCGTTACAAAATTGTTCTGTTAGTGGTTACATTACAAAGGCAATAAGAGGTTATTCTTTTAATGTGGTGATGATTAAGCATAAATTACTAAAGAAGTCTTTGTTCCCATCTTAGTCGTCACTGAAACAGGGATGATTCAAATGAGTTTCATTAGTATAAAGTATCTCATGTAGAAAGTTTCTATAACAAAATAAAATTATTAATGCTGGTGTGTGGGTTAATATATTTTGGTTACATCCGCAACTCTAAATTTACCCCCCTCAAAATTTTGAAACAGTAATAAAAATATTAAAAGCGAATAGCACAAAACTATTTACAGAGTATCAAGCGACTTTTTCCAAAAAAAGGATTTCACAAGATACCCTGGGGCAGACCATGTTATTTCGATGAACTGGTCACACGATGTGTTCATGCGCTGTAAGAAATTAATTCTGGGGAGTACTGGTATTTTTTGCGAAGCATGCTTCACGTTCGGTGCATAAAATAAACTAAGCCAATTTTAAAAGAAAATGATTTTTTGAAAAATCTTCCTAAAGTACCCGTCTTGCAAAACTTTTGGAAATGGCATTTTTCAAATCTTGTTCATGTCTTCACAAATTTAACGAGTTGCGTACAGTCTTTGCAACATTGAGAAATTCGGACAATGGCATTGCTTTCTTTACGCCCATTCGAAACGAACCTGTGTAAGGGATAGAGTTCTGTTTTAGGCTAGAAAGAGAACGATTTTGCCATTGCTATTCATGCATTGCGCCATGTAAATATTTTAGTTTTGTAAGAATTTATCGCAAACACTCTTAAGACGTGTATTTCAACAGCTATGGTTGCATCAGTGTTCCTTAGAGCAAATATCTCCTCGATAAAGAAGAACGGAGAGTCGCAGTTCTGGTGTGTACATACACAGGAGAAGGTTTTAAAGAGGTAAAATGAGTTTATAACGCTCAAAGATATCAAGAAGACATACTGAAAAAACACCAGTAATTGCAGAAACTTAGTAATATGTAAGTAGGAGAGGAAAAATAAAATAAAGTAGATAAGGAGTACATTAGAGGCCTGAATAAGTGGGAAATGAGTGAAGGAATCCTAAAAAAAATTGGAATAAAAAAAACAAAAGGAAGAAAAACTTTAAAATTAAACAGAATAAAGTATAGAAAAGGAAGGCCTTACACACATTTTACATTTGAGAACATCTGAATCTTTAGAAAACCAATTATGAATGATTAACACAAAACATCCATTTAAAAACTATGTCAAAGTGGAAGCAACAAGCTGTTAACAAGTGACTTTATTTGACAAGCAGTAATATTACTTACGAACTTGAATGCATTATACATAACTCTTCGACCTGAATGCTTTAGATATTACTTAACCCTGATAACAAAATTTAAAGGCTAACTAAAAACTTTTATTTGTTTGGTTAAAACATTGATGTTTACTAGGAATAAAACTGCCTTAAAGAAAAGTCTAAGTCACATTTTGCGCACATTGAACGGTAATAGGTATCACGGTAATGGTGTTGCACTGCAAGATGGCACGTTTGAACGTGGAGACTGCGCGTCATCTTGCATGTTCATTATTTAAACCTGATTATTTGTTAAACTTCAGACGCCCATAGTTTTTTTTTTTAAAAAAAGAACTTATGATTTCATTTAAGGCTAACGCACATGAATTGATATGAGTACGAGCCAAGAAGTTTGGTAATTCCGACGTTTTTTAAGAAAAAAAACTTTGATTGATGACGTCAAACTTTACGTAACTGTAACAGTTTCAACCTGTCATCTTGTTTCCAGTTTTTGCAATAAATGAATTGATTGTTTAGCGTGAAAATGAGTCGGAAGCTTGAAACAGAAATTTAATAAAAACGCCTTTTAAAAGTAGCTTCATTCCTCTTTTTACCTGCCTATATATTTTAGATCGATAGAAGATTTAATGACTTCTCACAAAATTTCTATAGGTTCATGCTTTTTTCAACGTTTGGTAAACCAGAAAATTGCATTGTTCAGAAATCCAGCGCCTTGTTGTGTGAAACTTGTGACATGCGACTTATTTGTACGGGTTGTAAGACATTTGAACCGCTTTAAGAGAGTGCCGTCATTTAGAAATTGCATCGCCCATAAAGCATGGCAATAAGCAATGAGCTTTCATCACAGTTCTTGTTTTAGAAGGATTTGTTTTCAATTGCGAATTTAAAACAAATTTCAAAAGGTTAATAGCTAATCATGAAGCTTGAGATTTAAACAAGGTCCGTAGGTAAGCGACGTTTCACTGATCAATCAAGAGAGGAACATCGCAAGTTGATTACATTGCCTAAGCCTTCGTAGTGGAGAAGCCCAGCAACGAGAAGCAAAACAAATGTGAGCATAAGGGCTCAACTGATATATCTAATTTGAGTTTTTAGTAAAGTTAGAACGGATCAATTTGAGCAAGCCGGCCCTCTCAAATGTTTTTGAAAGATACAGAGATTGGTGGCACCTTCTCACGATGTTGTGACGGGCCTTTATTGCAGTGGACTGGGTACATGCTCATCTGACATACCAGACGCAAGTTGCCGGTCGTTTGTCTCTAATGATAACAACCGAGTTAAAGCTGGAGAATCACTGAGAACGAATAAAAGAATACTGCTTAACATCATAATAGAATGTTAGGCTTGCTATTAAGCCATAGGACCTATACATAGTGATTTGCTTGTCAATCACTTGGGTTCTCAAAACTCTCAACTTGCTGAGTTTACAGACTAGACAACTACTGTCTATCACAAAATCGAAGCGAGTTGCATGCAGTAAAAGACATTAGCAAATAACAATTATATTTCTCTAAAGTTTCATTTCTGAGAACGAGGTGTCTTTGAACCTGAGCTACCTGAATAGCCAGAATGTCCAATGCAGAAAATTCAGCCGCGTTTACGCACGGCTCCGGGCAGTATCTGGACCGGTGATCTGTTTTTTGTTTTTGTTTTGTTTTGTTTTGTTGTTTGTTTTTTTTTGCTTTCACATAGTGCTTTCCCATGTGAAGGGTAAAGGTAATTGTAACGAAGTTGGAGATTGTTTTAGTTTTATTCCTCAGTCATGCTATGTAGAGTATAGGCCTAAATAAATGCTTCGCTTGCTTTGTTCGTGGAATGTGTAGGTATTCCTGGATAATTGGTTTTCACATTACTTAACTCATTAAAATCTAGAATGATCGCTTATTGTTGATTCTGTAGGTCTAGGCTTCTGGATTTATCTAGATTCCTGCCTTCCGGTTCATTTACATAATGTTTGATGACGTAGGAGGAATTTCGGGCGACTTATTTTTAACTTGGCCACGCCTTTCTCACCTTTCTTGTAAAAGGTCGAAAATTCCAGTAAAAGCTAGACCATGACATTGTGTTCTAGATGTGTGTTTTGCTTATAACTAGAGCTCGCGTGGTTGATAAAAGACTTTGAAGACGAAGAGGATAGAATACTGGACGAAGAGAGAGTGAGCAGTTTTTCTGCAAAAGTTAGATCTACGATTTGTTCATGCTGGACATTGGTAATTCCACTGTTATTATTTTCGACTGCTGCTGGATGTAAATTTATACTGTTTCGTGTTGCTTTCTTCATTTTTGAGTTGAATAACTTATTGTCTACGTTCTTCACACGTCTTTTCACGTTTTCAAGATTTTAAAAGAACTCACAAGTCTCGCATCAGGAATTTTATTCGTTTACTCGCCAATCATTTGTGGTGTTTGTGACAGTAATAAATATTGGAACAGATTTTTTTTCAAAGTGTCCAGTTCAGAGACGGCCTAGAGTTTTCCGTACGGGATACGTACTTATTTCCCAAAGAAAGCTGCTTTTCTGAGTATCTGTATATTTTCAAGCTAACAATCAAACCTCAAAGTAACTCATAGCGAGAATTCGACGTGTTGGACTCTATTTAGCACAATATTTTACGTCTCCACAGATGTCGCATCAGCAGGGTGGAACATCTTGCGTTACCTATCACTTTCTTATGATCTGGCACACTCGTACTTTCACTTCTTTTGGTCCCACGAAATATGCTGTGAAAAGGCTACCACTATGACAATAACGAAAAACATTAGACTGCAGCAGAAGCTGGCACAAACCGCGAAGTGTTTGATGATGTTGATGTTATGCTATAACTGTAAGATGAATTGGCTATTCAAAGGGTCGCAAAATATATTTGAACATAAAAATGGTATCTTTGGGTGCATAACTTAAATTTAAAGTATAACTTTTCCGATGGTGTTGGTTATGACAGAGGTACTTGTAAGACTTGTTGACTCCTCCTTCTACATATAGTTAAACCTTTACTCAATTAAAATTATATGGAGAGAGGAAACCAATTAAAGTGTAAGGAAAAGCAGTAACAAAAACCTCATAAATAACAAGAGTAAATTAATACAGAGACAATAGAAGCTGTAGCAGCTCTTCCTGCTGATACGATAAAAACAAGGTTATTCAATAATTGCTCACTGATGAACAAAAGCTTTAATCAATATATAATGATAGAATATAAAAATTTCTTTTAAATGTTGCTATAAAGGACATTCCATTAAGCCGTGCATCTTTGCAAAATTTCTTTGTTCCCGGGAAATAAAAGCCTTATTGTTTCTAGTTCCATCCCACTCAGTTTGACTCATTCGATAGTTCAGGCCGTGAAAACATGTGATGCTGTAATAATAGACGTTTTAGCTTTGCTTACTTTAATGAACAAAACGTCAACAAATCTTGAATACTTTTCAGTCGGCAAAAGAAAACATAAATGTAATATAGTAAACTTAAAAATCAATTTGAACCATTCTTAAAAAATTTAGAGTTGGAGAAATTGGTGATTTAGAGAGGTGAGAATTTAAAGATTACTGGAAAGCGCCAGAATTGAGAGATAGACGAACAGATATGGTAACGAACAAAGACAGATGGAGGAATAAAATAGCTCATACACACAAAGATAGCTGTGGGCGATAGAGAAAGATATTCGAATAGCTGTGGGCGATAGAGAAAGATATTCGAATTACCATAAGTACAAGAATACAAAAGTACCGATATTGAATCCGTAGACTGTATTTAAGACATACTACCGCACTAGCCTGCAGGCCTTTCCTGCTATTTGGATTCCGCGTGAGTTGACAACATTATCGATTTTCGCTTGGTCGACTCGAACGGACACGTATGGTCATTTCTTCGTCGTTCTCTCTAATACCATCTTGCTGGCTAAGGGACTTTCAAGTAAGCTTACTCAACATTTTTAATAAGAGAAAAACCATGTAAAGCCATTAAATTTAA
>BMAT01008239.1:51458-63385 GCA_019649035.1 Elysia marginata | reverse complement strand
AGTGCACAATACCAATTATTTATTAGTTATGACCTTCTTAAGAAAAATCATTTTGTTCTGGTAATTTAATATAACCTCTGACCAACAAACTTATCACCTTTCCAAATTTTCATTTTAAAATATGATGTGTAATCAGTGCCTTTGTTACTTATTGTTAAACTGATGGTTTTAGACTGTCTAATTGTCTCACCATTCTGACTTTTTGCTTCCTTATAAAAGTTCATTTTCTAGGATTTTTTTCTGAGTGATTTTTTTGGATCACAGTTTTGCTCAGGTATGAATTAAAATAATACCAAACATTTCAAGTCAAACCTTTACAAATCATGCCCAGCCAAGAGAACAGACAAGGATGAGTGGAATGGGATTGGACTGGCTTATCTTTTTCTTTGATCTTTTTAGTCCGTCATGTTCAATGTGTATATTTTCTTTTATGAACGTAACCAGTTTTAGTGCACTGATTGTTATCAGCCAGACTTTCAACTTCCTTTTCTTACCCTGTGATACCCTGCAGGTGTTTTCGTATACATCTAAAGAAACATTGCAGACAGATGATCTCTGTCTTGATGTATCCAGCATAGGGGGTCCGGTTAAGTTGTTTCAGTGCCATGGCATGGGGGGCAACCAGAAGTGGATCTACGACGAGGAGGTATACAGTGCCTGAGCTGGCCTCTAGTTTGCCTGGATTCTTGCTAGTTTGGTCTTTACGTGTTGTCAATCTGTTGCCATATACGTTTAAATTCACGAGACTCAATTAAAATCAGCCGAGTTTATGTTTTCACTCCCCTTAGGTAGCAAAGGTAGTTGCATGTTTGCTATAAGTGTTCGTTTGAAGCTGTGGAAATGATTGTTGTGTTTAGTTGCAATTTTGATTTTACTCAATCTTGGCTTATTGGTGGCTTAAGGAATATGGTAATCACAATTTTTTTTTAAATAAGATACTTAAATTCTTTGTGGAATCTTAACTAAAAAGTCAGCATGTTGGAAAAGCTTTTGTGGTAAAAATATCAGCATGTTTCAGAATGTGTCTTGATAAAAAGAAAGAAAAACCTGCATGTCTTTTTATAGTCAGTGTGTGTATGAGGTGCCTGAAAAGTGGGTCAAAATAAAATAAATTTTCTTTAATCTTATAGATGCTTGTCCAGTTAAAGAAATGATAATAAACAACTGTAAGGTATAGATTTGCCAAATCTGTTCTTAAAGTATTTTGTTTAACACAGGTGCTTACTAAATGTCTTTCAGATAAATATGAATCGATGGGTAAACACAAGATGAACCTTTGCTTGGCTTTTTAAAATTTCATGAAATGTGTCTGTGACAAAAATCTGTTTCAGACCCTGTCTACAGAAACCAACTCCCATGAAAAGTCTAGGATTTATAAAGTTTCCCATGGGTATTGCAAAGTCAATTCTAACTCTAAGGATAGATTTCACATGGTGTCTTTTTTCATGAGCTGTCCCATAAACAATTTTATGCAGATGCTCCAACTTTCTCCTTGATAGTGACTTGAGTTCAGCATTATGTTCAAAGTTTTCTCTCATCATAACTTAGAGTTTAGCGTGAAATTTGTGTTATTGGCCGTTTGAGGTAGAATCACCTGTGTTTTATGAATATTTACTGTTACTTAGATGACATTGTGACCACCATTTGTGATGACCTGAAATGTTACAATAATAAAATTGTAGTGATTATTGTCACAATACTTGTAATACAGTAGAACCCTTGAATAAAAACTGGTCTTATAAGAGGTGATCTCAGTTCAGATAAATGAACAATCTCAAATTTGAAGTCACCTAAGACAGGTGATCTTTATGAAAGGGTACTACTGTATGTTGTTTGAACTTAAAACCAGTTTGCTGTTGATCTCTTATCCAAAAAAAAAGAAGTCCCACTGACGACACGGCTTGCATCGCCTCACAGAGGTTACTGCTCACCCTTTGTGAACAGTATTTCTCTTTGCATGGTTTGCTTGCATTAGTTTATTGTTTATTGCAATGTGCTTGCTGTTGTCTGTTCACATTTCTAGGTGTTTAGCCTGACCAAGGGCAAGCAGATCATGGCAGATGATGGCTTGTGCGTGTCAGCATCTGGTAGTGAGACCAAATTTGCCAAGTGTCCGTCTTCAGGCCCAGAGTGGGAGTTTGTGCCAAAGGTGTCGCGTGTTTTTGTTTCACAATATTATTAGTTTGTTAATTCAATTTTTGAAATATCAGCATACATTACAAAAGGATGATTAAATTGGTAATCTGAATATAGTAGAAATGAAGCATGTACTCAAATTACCTAAAACAGTTTTGTGTCTTAGCTTTCGACGTTGTAAAGTCTTAGATATTGAAAGTGGTTTTTTTTTTATTATTTGCTTGACTCACAAGTATGATAGAGTTTTGTAATTCATAGTAGATGTTTTTGCTGTTAAATGTAAAAATATACCCCTTTAACAGAAAATGTCGTCGTTTGCCAAAAGTGTTTTAAATTTTTTTAAAGTTGTTTTTATTAATTACAAGCCTGCTTGAGTTTCAAGCTAATTCAAAATCATGTGGGGAGAATTTCATGTAAAAGTTTACTAAATTTTTTAAATACTTGTGTTTTTTTTACAGTAAGTCAGTGGTTTTAAGCTTTATTCATAGACCAATGTCAGCAATGGTTTCAAAGTTTCTTGCAATTTTATTACTTTTCTATGATAAAAGTGCATATAATTTTAAAAGATTTGAAAAAGGAGAGACAGAAGTCATAATATTAAACTTAAATTCTGTTCTTTTGTTATACTATTTGTAAAGAAATGTAATTTTTTTTCTAAAGTCTCATTTATGATTTGTCACAAGATTGTTGCTTTTCTTTCTTTGGACTGTAGTTTCTGATAATAGAATTAGGCTTTAAAGCTTTAGCGGTTATGTTATGATGTTAGCTTCTTTTAGAGTTAGTTTCCTTCTTTTATGTTGAATAAATGATTCTTTTGCCAATTAAAAGGAAACCACATGAGATTAGTTTTTAAAATTTTATACAAGACAGTACTTTGTAGTAATATCAGCTACTAACAAGTGCATGACAAAATAGAGCTTCTTTGTGCATTGTATGTAGACATGTTGTTGTGCATGATTTGTGAAAAAGTTGACAGGGTCACAATTTTTTTTCCCTCTGAATTTAAAGTGTCTGTTTTGATTGATTGAGTCCTACAGTGCAAAACGACTTATTATACTACTCTCACAATTCGCATCTCCTTTACTCCCTCAACAAATTGCTTCTTAATCTAGATGTAAACATGGAGAAATATATAGACAAAATGGACCATGCAAAAAAGTTACTTTGGACCAAACAATGTTAGTTTTGCACTTTTGTTAGGTTCTTACATCTGAATTTAGACCTAGCCGATGACAGAGGCTTTTTGGACTCTGCTGTTTGCTATTAAGCTGCTGTGAGTGGTACACGGGACTCAATCAGTTAAAATAATGTGTTGGAAAATAAATTCTTCTTATAAATCATTATTGAGAATCATTTGCATTATTGGCATGATTTATTTATAATGTTATTGTTATTTTTAATGCCTCATTTCCAGACGATGGCATTACGGCATGTCAACACAGACCAATGTTTAGGAAAAGGAAATGGCGTACCCAGTTTAGGTAAGTACAATGAATATCATGTATAAGTTTTCTGTTCAATTGCACTTTTAGTCAGAGGATGTAGATTGTTTATAAATTGATATAAAGATCCGAAAAATCTACACACACGCAATGATTTTTTTTGGCCAATCTTGTCTAATTTTGGAAATGTCTTTTCTGCTTGGAGACAGTTTTTCATAAATGTTTCAAGATAATAGAAGACAGCCCTTGTGTTACCAGAACTGAAATGTTAATTGCTCTAACAAGTTACTCTCTCCGTTCTTTTTTTCTTGTATCATCTTCATTAACCTACCTAAAAACCTACCTTTAAACACTTTTCTGAAACATACATGTCAAAAAGAAGCCAGGAAATTTCAGAGATTGTTCAGGAATGGATGCAAAGAACCCTGAGTATTATATTCTATTTAAATCTGAAGTAAAAAAAATCTTTTTCATGCTAGGAGAATGAAAATGGCTTGATTGCTGTAATAAATTTGAATGTTGGCACTTGACAATCAGGTCTAAATCTATATCAGGACTGGAATTTTTTTCTTTTCGTTAAGCCATTTCTGAAGTTAAAGGAATATTAGAGCATAACATGAATCGGTAGATCTGCTGTGTGCCTTTAAAGAGAGTGTAATCGGCTATTCTGAGCGGAGGTCTTGGTTGTAACTCGGCTGCTTGTCTTGATTATCTCCCTGCATTTCACAAACAAAGACAAGGTTCAGACCAGGGATTTTAATTTTTTTTGTTATGTTTATGGAAGATCTTCTTCAAAGGTGATAAATTTCTGTTGGATTTCCGTCTTCATTATTGGTTCACTAGACTTTATTGGTTCAGTAGACACAGAACAAAACCTCTTTAAGCAGAAGAATTCAACTTTATCACCTTCATTTTGTAAGTCAGATTTTAGCAAAGTCAAGAAAAAGAAGCTGAAATTGATATTAAAATATTTGGCACTTTGATTTCCAATAATTTTGTGTACTTAGGCTTTGCTATAGGAGGTTTTAAATTAATTTAAATTTCTACAATTTTTTAAGAAAATCAGCCAAAATTTTTTAACCTGAAACACTATATTTTTTTTCATTGAACAAAAAGTTTAAATATATTTTTTCTGCTGCATTTCAGGCAAATGTGATGGATCTGAGGGACAACAGTGGACTCTAGGAGGGTTAAAAGAAAGCTCCTAATCAATTCACAGATCTGTTACCAGATCTAACCCTTAAAATTAAATTTTCGTGATTATTATACATTTCAGAAACACATATCATATACAATTAAACTTTTTATTTCTTTGACTTTTTTAACATTTAAATGCTATTTAATCTAAAGCAGGTGAAACCTCTCAGTCAAGAGTGCTTGCTTTGCGCTGTTAGAGTGTAATTTCTTTGCATTAGACATGCTTATCTGCAAAAACTAACACTGTTGTGTTGATGTTAAGACCCAGATGTGGTCACTCATATGTTGAGCTGAATATCAAATTTTTTCTTCAAACTCTGATCTTGAGATAGTTTCTTTTTGGGTTTTCTAACAGATAGTTTTTAGCATGCAAATATAAACTGTTAGCTTGTTTTCGATCACATCCCAACTGATATTATCATAAGAACAAATTCACTATAACAGTGACTTCAGCGTTTGGAACAGATAAAGATGATCTTTGTCAAGCCCTGGGTGTAAGATCACTAGAGTGATGACTGCAGCTGTGAGGGCAACTCTTCATTGTCTTCTGATCCAGCTCTACTTGCCGGGCTCCCTAGTAGGGGTGAAAACAACCAAATAA
Organism: Elysia marginata; assembly: GCA_019649035.1. Lineage (NCBI taxonomy): Eukaryota > Metazoa > Mollusca > Gastropoda > Plakobranchidae > Elysia > Elysia marginata. The sequence continues at coordinate 58,009 of BMAT01008239.1, read as the reverse complement.
GGGATTCATTTCTCTGTTGCTATCAGCCAATCTTTCGAATTGTAAATCAAGGTTTAGCTTTGGCTAATTGTTATTATCTCTACATTACAACTGAAAAAAAAAACCTGTATTTCCTGTAGTTTTCCAAGTTTTCTGTGAGGGTTATTTCTTAGGGACTAAGCAATTTATTTCAATTTGCTTTTATTCAATTTTTAAGGAATTTACGATGTTAATTTTGTATATTTTCTCTGTGCTACTCTAATTATAAATGTCATTGTGCAACGAGGGTGTGGCTGAACCAGTACTTTTTATCAGGCTGCTTAAAATTCTTTTAATGTGCCAACGTCTTCACTTAATTGACAAAATCATTCAAATTGTATATTGCAAGAAATTCAATTTTTCATTAGTCTCAACATATTTGAAAATGGATAAGTAATAATGTTGCCTCATTGTTATCTTGTCTCATCTCAACAAAGAAGGAGATACAGCGAATTAATTCTGAAGACATATAATTTCAATTGGTCAATGTTCTGTAAACATGGTCATTGTCATTGCACATTTTTTTAAAAAGTGCGAGTGTTAATGTGTCTGCTTCTGGTTGTGTTGTAAGGTACCTGTCTTTTGAATGACTCAGTTGACATTTTGCAAGTTTTCTTTTCTTTTTTTTTTTTTTTGTGGTGATTTTTACAGAGTTTATTCTCTAACTAGAGAGCAAGTATGAAACAGCCAGTATTTGTAATTTTTTTCTGGTTTTTACCAAAGGGTAGTACTATATTTAAGGAAAAAACTTATTACAGTTTTGCGAAAGTATGATTTCCTATGTGATATCCTAGTCGCTTTGTGTTGGCTCTGAGCAGTATTTTAAATTAGATCAAAGATCACTGCCCTGCTTATCTACTTAATTTTGTAATATACAACTGGGCGTTTACTCAAATTTAACATTATAGCTGTATGTTTTTAATGGTCTTTTTTTTTTAAAAATTGACACAGTTCTTTAAAGTTAACCATGTATATCATTATATAAAAGTAATTTTGTGCATACCTGTTATAATAACTCCAAAGAATACCTTTGATGGTGACAGATACACAGTTGAGATCCATAATTTTTATTCATCTGTAAAATAATCTGTCTCAATTCACAGTTCTTTAAATTTGTTTCATTTTTTCTCCTATGACAAAATTCAGTGTCCACAATAATTTTACATGTCACTAAGCCAAAGTACTATTAATATGCTTTGCAGTGTACACAACCCTGAGTAAATGATTTGATTATCCTTGGAAAGAAGGAAAAAAAGAAATCATGCAACTACAAGTATGTCTGAATCCTGATGTAGGCTGGTTGGAAGTTATTGGACAATCTGATACAATTTTTCTTATCAGTAAAGCTGAATGTCTATGGTAGATTTTGGTGATATTTAGACTTATGAGACTCCTGAGTGGATGCATATACCACCTGGAACTATTAAAAATTGTATGCATTTGACAAGGGTACAATAACATGTGGGTTAGACAAACTTTCAGCTTTGAACAATTATTTCCTTTTTTGTTTGTGGTAATTTTGAGGCAAAGTGTCATGGGTGTATCTGGCCTGTTATTTCTCTGGTGTATAATGTCTTACCTCAGCCTATGGCCTGGCTTTTCTTTTTAGCAAATCCTAAGATCACCTTTTATTGTAAATTGAAATTTAAAAAAGATTATATTCCTGATCACGCACATATTGTGCATACACAGAAATATTTCCTAAACTTTGGATGGAGTTGACAAAGGCTGTATGTCAAAGTGTTTATACTTAATTATGCTCCTTTTATAATATTTAACACCATATATCAAATCTGAATGTTTTCATTTCACATGTGCACAATCACATTAACTGTTTGAATCAAAGTATTTTTCGTGTTTGTTGTGAGAATATGTGTTGATATTCACTAAACCCAGTATTTCTAGTACTGTCGTAGCTAACATTTTTTGTGATACATGATAATTTTAAAAAGCTACTTTAGGCTTTTACTGTATGTGTAAAGCCAAAAGGGCTACGAAATTTACAAAATGTATTTCCAGGCACTTTCAGTACACTACTAAATCTCGTTTAGGTTTGTACTAATGGTTGATGAAGATGTTACAGTTTGTTTTTATAAGAAATAACTCTGTGAAATAGTTCATCAAACTTGTAATATTTTTCTATGACTGTATAAGGTAATGATTTTTCTTAGAAAAAATAAATTGGTCTTTACATCATGTTGTGGGTGGTGTTGTTTACATGTACTTAAGTTTACTGAAATTTTGTGCTTTCTTATATTTTCTTTGACCGGAGGTTTTTCTTATAAGGGTTTAAAACATTTTTCTACATGCATATTGTTACATGTCTTATTCTCCCGTATGCTCTGTTTATGCTTATCTCATTATCCTGTTTAGTGAAAAGGTTTTTTTTATTTTTTTATTTGAAGTATTAAATAGATAATTACATTATGGTGGTGACACTTTATAAAATCATTTGGAACAAGTTTCCTTACCTACTTACAAATTTTCATGTATGTTTGTTGCTAAGAGACCATTTTAATATGATTTGAAAAGCTGTACATATTTATGCAATCTCTACCTTTTGATTTGTCCATGCTCAACTTTTTTTCCCCATTGAATGTAAGTTTTAGCTGAAAAGTTATTTTCTTGTTTTGTTTCGGTTTTTTTTTGTTGTTATTTTTGGGTAATATTTATTAATAATGTTTGTGACACTTAACTTTACCATGAGATAATTATTATTGTTCAATTAAAGTAGCCAAAAGATTTTGCAAAGTTATGTTTTGTTAATGTGGTATCATTATTGTCATCATTTGCAGTTAATTAAATCAAACTAGCAGTTCAAACTATTTCTCTGAAATTGAGGTGATAAGGTTTGAGCGTCAATTTTTAAAACATTTTTAGACCCTACACCTTAAGTGTTTACTATGTAGGTATATTTTGTTTTGTTACAGTTGATAATCTTTGACTAGATCATAATTGAAGAACATTTCTTCTTAAGTAGATACAGTCCAGTTTTGTAAGGATATTTCCGAAACTTAGTAAGAAAATCTGAAAATCAATTAGATCTTTGTCCCATTGATTTCTCTCCTCTTGTTCTGATGTTTTATTTAGTCATAGGAAACCTAAAATATCCGGATTCCAAAAGTTCTTTAAATGAGCTCTATCGCTTTTGAAAAGTCATCTTCAGTTATGTATGAACTGCAAGGAATTTGCATTGTAAATTTTCATTGATACATAATTTATACTCTGGCTTCAAACAAAGCATTTAAAATGAGACACAGTGTGGTGCAATCATACTTACAGACATACAGGGCTGTCTGCTCCAACATGGAAAATTAGGATCATTTTAGTAATTATAATATATTGAATTTCTATGCTGCATATCCATAACTCTTCTTTAATGTGCATAGAATGAGCATTTTATGGATTTTTTCATTTATAATTTGTGAAAAGTAATGGTTCCATGGTTTAATAAAACAATTACGCTTCTACCAGTACCACCAAGAAACTCTGTTAAAACAACATGATCAAAGAAAAAACCTTTTTTCCACATTGAGGTAATTCTGTCAACTTCGGTTTGGCATTTGGCTAGATTAAATAGAAAGGATATTCAAAAATAATTTTTTTTAATTACTTTTATGAGTAGCAAATTTTATCTACAAATTTTCTGTCAAATATGCTTTTATTTGATTCCTTTTTCCTCATAAACAAATTTATCCTAACTAAGAACTTGATTTTGACTAGTAGGAAATAAGTGGTATTATCCAAATCTCTTCATTGTTTAAAGATTTAATTTTTTAGCTATAACCAAAGTCAATAAAATTCATGCCAGAGAATGGATTAATTCATGGGAACGGAAATTCTATGTTTATAGTTTTCAATTCTTTTAATATTTGAGGTCATTGTCACATGAAAAGTGGAGTATTTCAAAGCGTTTTCTTTTATTAACTACTGGATATAATAAGAATTTTCTCATACGACTTCTTTTTTACTGACAATGTAAAAAAGTTTTGATTTTATAACATTTTTTTTTAAATTTATGCTACATGTGCTGTGAAATTTTGTCAAAGTCAAATTTGGTCTTTGATTTAAATTTAAATGTTTTTTTCTAGGTAATGCAAATGTCAGAACAGATCACCCTTAAAGTATGTCAAATTCCTGTGCTTCTTTTGTATAAAGCTTCAAAGATACAGTTTATTTATTACATTCAAGCACATATGCAAGATGATCTCAAATACGTATGCATTATGTAGGTATGATTTCTCTGTGAAAAAACTACACAAAGTGTCATGTTTTCCTGTTGTCTACTTATGTTGTGATCTTGATGGTCTTGAGAGGGAGGTGCATTTATTTGTTTTCACTAATAATCACAGTGGCTCTTCTTCACTTTCTGCTTAAAGTTAAATTTTCAGAGAGATCCCTGAATTAAGACCTTGGAAGTTTAAGAGGTTAAATTGCTATAGGACCCATATAAGAGTCCTCAAGTTCAAAGTCAAATTAGAGAAGGAGTCTTAATTGAGGGGTTTCTCTGTATATTATAATATGTGATTAAAAAAAATAATGTGCTTGTAAGATACTTTTTTTTTTCAAAGAAGTAGAGGAAAATTCCCTTTCAGTAAGATTTGTCTCATGTCAAGCTTGCTTCTTGCACTTTGGTGACCTCAAGGTTAGACATTTGAAATGTTTCAGTGCTGTTATTGGACATTTTATTGATAACATGAAATTGTCATCATTCTAATACTTATTAACACCTTCATTTGTTATTAAAATAGAGTTAGACACATTATCTTGAGACTGGTTTATAATGAAAAGAAAAACCATCTAAAACCTTCAAATTTAAATTGAAATCAGAAAAAAAATTTCACAAAAGCTTTCAACGCAAAGATTTACTCTTGGTTTATGGACTTACAATTCAAAAAAAAAAGTGTATACATGTATTGCAATTTGACTCACCTTCATGTCTCAGGTTCCAATGTTAGCTAATGTCATTTGCAATCCAGGTTATTGCCAAACCAATTTGTGTCAGATACTACTGAAGTGGATGGTATGTTCATGATCCAATAAACTTACTTTTATTAGCACTTCTTGTGTTATTGTCAATGCTTGTGTATGAAAAGGTACAGTGGATAACTCATTATGAAATATTGCCTGGATCACAGTGGATGTAAACAAAAGCACTTTATGGAATTTCTGGAAGAGAGAAATTTCTAATTCTACAAAACTTTTGGCCTACACTGAGGATGCATTCGTATAATTATAAAAATTTTTGACTGCAAAGGTTCTTAATAGTAGTGCTAATACTAGAAATCTACATACATGTAATTCCTGCATGGCAAAAATATTAGATTTAAAAGCAGCTGCCTACTGTTGATCTTTATTTGACACCAAGCTGAAAAAACTGTTTGAAAAATTTTGTCCTGATGACATCTTTAATGCCAATGAGACGGGGTTATTCTACAAAAACTTAATGTTTGCCCACCCTACCTTGGCTTTAATTTAAAGGGTGAAAAAGGACTGGCGGAAAGAATCCTAGGGACTGTTTAACTGTACTTGTTGCTGCGGATATGAGCGAAACAGAGAAATTGCCCCTTTTCACAATCCGAATCAGCAAGTATAATAAGTCAAGATGTCTAAAAAAGATCATAACCCTGCCCACGGAGTACAAAGTAAACGCCAAAGCATGGATGACAAGAACAATTTTTGAAGATTGGGTGAGCAAGCTGGACAGAAAGTATTTGCTTAAATTTCACATCATTGCCCTTGCAATAGACAAATACCCTGCTCATCTTGCTATTGAAGGTTTGAAAGTTACAACTTTCGTATTTCTCCCTCCCAACATCACAGGTATTTTACGGTCTTGTGATCAAGGGACAATTCAAGCTCTTGAAAAATGCAGTACTGCAAACGCGTTTTGAAAAAAATTGCAACGACTGAGACAGACAAAATCCACGACTCAATTTAGCATTAATTTTTGTTACTTTATTGACTTTTGTTTTACGGCACTCTGTTATAACTGCTCTTACAAAAAGTCTCATCATTGCCATTATATCAGAGTTCCACTGTACTTACTACGCTTCTTGCCATTTGCAATTATGGCAACAATAATTATTGATAATTCACCTATTTTTAAACCCTAACATTTTGAAGAAAAAAAAAGATATAATTATATTTTTTCGATGAAAGCATTTATCACAAGGTAGAAACTGCACAAATCGGGAAAAAATTTTAGTATTTGAAATAGACATATTGAAAAGGGCATTTGATTTTTTAAAAAATTCAACAGGAACAAATCTCGACAAAACAGTTATATAATGTCCATCTTATACTTTTTCAGGTATGTCACTTAACTTTGCTCAAAATAACTGAAAATCCTGGCGCTACATTGAGTAAAGAAACACACAATGTAGCACTGAGTTGTCATTATTCATGGGATCAAACTTGTTCAAATTTGTGTGTTTATATTCAGTTTCTGAGGCTTAAAAAAAACGGAAAACATGTGAAAATGGCATCCCTGCTTTTTTTTTAGGCATGGCATGACATTTTTTCAAAAATGT
>BMAT01008239.1:34336-45984 GCA_019649035.1 Elysia marginata | reverse complement strand
CCGACGTACGGATAGATATTTTACCTATTAAAAAAGTGGGGGTACAGAGTTACCCCCGACGTACGAATACGATAGTGAAACACGACGTACCGATAGGGTTAAAGTTGCAAAATTTAGCGTTTTACTTGCAAACTTTTGGTAAATTTCGGCATTTTGGTGTAAATTTTTGAAAATTTTGGGTGATGGTAAAAAACTGTGGTGACTGATTTACTGTCAAAGTTTTCTCTATTACTACGTATTTCTATTAATGCGCACACTTTAGTGCATCATAATCTGTTTAGATATTCCCCATGCCTGTGTGCCAAAAGTGGGCGTATACAGCAACAAAAGGTTTTATGGAGCATCTTTTTTTTCATTTCATACAAAGTTTTTTCAGGAATGGGACCATAACTATTTCAGGAGAAAGAGCCGTTCCAAGGACCGTTCATTTCCAGTTTCTTGTTGATTTTTACTACAACGGCTGAACCAATACTGGACACAAAGATCTTGATCTAGTTTCTAAATGAAAGTGATCCACGTATTATTCGAAACATACAACTTAGCGATGCTGATGAACCAGTTGTTTTTAAACTTTGTACTTTATCTCCAGCTGAGGCTAGATAAATTGATTAAATTATGATTTTAGGCCAAGCAGCAAATGAGTTCAACTTAACAATGCCTTATCCATGGTCATTCTGGGAACAGAACAGCTTGACAATGGGGAATAAATGTGCTTTGTCATAAAACTCTTATTTTAGTGTTTTCGTAGCTACGCTAAAAGTAACAAAAGGGTGAAAAAGTTCAAAAGAATTGTACAGGGCTTGAGGAAAGCCTGTCTACAAAAAAAACCCAACAAAATACACACAAAAATTAGGTGCTTTGTAAGTACAGATCCAGTTTTATTTCATGTTCAACTTTTAAACGTTTGAAATAGACAAAAGCCTTAACTGTTTCACTTCCACAAGTTGCCATTCTAGTTCTGTTCATAAGCAAGCCGTGTCAGCTTGTTCATGTGTTTTCATTTTTTTTTGTACCTATAAATTTAAATTAACAGTCTGCTCACTAAAGACTTACGTTTGATAGAAAAATCTAGGAACAGCTCAGAGGGCAAAAATTGTACGGTTTTTCTAGAGCTAGACCAAACCTTTAAAGACATTGCAGTTTTACTTGGAACCACCTGCATATTCTAATATTTTAGAGAGAATTAATATTAAAGAATGTCAAATCATGATTTCTCTCCAATGAGATGATAACATTATAAAACAGCTAAAAAACTGACATAACACCTGGTAGCAACAATGTGCTAAAGATTATGTACAATATAGATTTCTAATATGATTGTAATTATAGAACCTTGTTTGTATTTTAGATGATTCTCTACTGCAATATACAAGATAGTGCCTTTGTTCAGTGTTACCTCTTCCAAATGGGTTGAAGAATCTAAATCACATTCATCATCAATACCCTTTACCCTTGGCAGGGTATAGGCACCGCACAAGTAAATCATAAATGCCACCCACTTCGGTCCTGGGCAAGTTTTCTAAGCTGACCCCATCCTTATTTCATCATTTTCATTTTTCTCTCTCCACATCTCTCCTTTATGTACCTACAGGCCTACCCTACCACTATCCCCTTGTGGATTCCACTGTAGTGCCTGTCTTGTGATGTTGTTATTTGGTTTCCTCTGAATCATGCTAATACTAATATAATCTATATTGTGAATCTCAAGGCTTATGAATTTGCGAAAATGTATGAAAGTCAAATCAATCTAAATCTAGCTTCTAAGTTTAGAAATTGTTATTTTCGGTATAGGACAATTTTCTTATAGTCATAGTAGCATTCATAGCAAGAAATTACACATTACAACTACCTATCATTTGAGACAGCTTGAATTGACAGCTTTCTTGAAAAAATTAAATGAGATAAGAAATTGACTACTGAAATTAAAGTAGAAACCTCATAATTCCAATTTCTTGACAATGGATAAAAACTTCAATTTAAGTGGATTCAAATTATACACAAGGAATCAAGTTTATATCAGACTGTTTACTGCTTTACTACTAGTAATAATATCTCTCTGTGTAACCCAAACCTTCTTAAAAAATTCAGTGGTTCAGAGGGTTTTGGGATGGTAACTTTACTACATCTTAGCACAGGGGTGCTTACAAGCTTTACATGTTTTGAACATGTGAAATTGCTAGGGAAAAGAAGGACAATACTGTATAGGCCTTTACAAGCTTTACATGTTTTGAACATGTGAAATTGCTAGGGAAAGAAGGAAAATACTGTATAGGCCTTTACAAGCTTTACATGTTTTGAACACGTGAAATTGCTAGGGTAAAGAAAGAAAACACTGTATAGGCCTTAATATAAACTTCTATTTAAGAGAATTAAGCCTAACCAACTTCAAATGGTGAGTTCAAATATATCAAAGTCAAAGAGGAAAAAAGAAACTTTACTCTGAGGAAACTTTGAATTATGAGAATTTAAATTTTTCAGCCTCCAATTTAAGAGGCTTCCATCAATATAGTTCAAAATTACTTAAGTATCACCTTTTGGGCACCAAGTTGGATATAGCCATTTCCCTAATATTATAAATTGTTCAATTTCACTAAATTCTAGTCGGCGGCAGCGGCATCTGCTCATCTTGAAAGATAATGGTGCTCAAAAGTCATGTAGCGATAGTGGTAATTTGCAGATAAAAAATGTAAAATTCAAAGATGTAAGATTTTTACATACATGACGAATAACAAACAAACTTATGGTTCATTCCTCATAAACAATAATAGTCATATACACCTGAATGATTAAAAAAAAAAGTATCAAGAAAGAGTTGCAAGATCACTAGTCCCATCTGCTCTTCTTTTTCTTTCTTGGGGGAGCATCTCCGCTTCCTAGCCCTTGCCGGGAGGCCCCACCAGTGCCTGAAGGCTGCACCATTTGGGGCTGGAGGGATGCATTGAGTTGGGAAGTTCCTCCAGCTGCTGCATAATTTTCCTCACTTGCTGATTTGTCTTGCTCTACTGCAGATACAAAGCTGCTACGAAACTGGGCCTAGTGCGAAAATAATTGACAATATAGGGAAAAACTTTGTATGATTTAAGTTCATCTGCTCTTCAGTTGAATAATCTTTTCTAAAAGAAAACTGTTTTTTTCTTTTCAGTACAAAGTTGCTCTTTTCATATTTATAGCAAATGCAAAATTTACACACACACAAAAATTCCACTAGGTACTAATTTCAACATATCTGACTACATTTTTTGTTGCCGAGGAAACATTTTGCACTTTAATTAAAATTATTTTTAATTAGATTTTGTGTAAAATCTGTTTTTTCCAAAATCAAATAATTTGCCAGACAATTAAAAGTCTGAGTATATCTTTACTACCGTTAGGCTGTCTTTCATTCATTTTCACCTAACTAAAAAAAAATCTTTGTTGCTTGAAATATTAATACTCACAGCAAATGCTGACTTCATGGCTGAGTATCTGTCATTTGGAAATCCACAATCTTTAGGAGCAGCTTTATAGCTGGTTAAGCTCATGGCATCTTGGACCCGTGTGCTCTGCATAATAGAAATACAATAATGACACAGTTATGACTGAAAAAATTTAATGAAACTGCTGGAATATTCATAGGGCTTACTAATACATCTCAAACTATGGCCTTTTTGCTAGCCACAAGGAAAGTTTGGACATTTTTTCACAGAGATGAATGCAAAATATCATAAAATTCAACAAAAACTACAAATATTTTAGAAGCATGACCACCTAGGATCTTTCTTTTTGAGATGGGACATTATTAAACTGCCACTCCTCAAAATCGAAAATCAGTATCCATGAGCTAAAAAATCAGTATTCAGGGTTAAAAAATCTGTATGACCATGTATTGGTACTCACAAACTCTGACACTTTTTTTAATAAAAGCACTAACTGTTCAATTGTGTTGAAGCCATCGTAATTTAAATTTTTTTTAGAAAAAAAGAGGAACAAATAATGGTTAAAAAACAACCAAGCTCCATAATAGTTAATACAGTAGGCCTACCATAAAGCCTTTTTGTACATACATGTACTAGTAACAATTTTCAGATTGCTAAAAAGTGACTAAACACTGGGAATCAACTCTTTGAAACTTGACTCTATGGGCCATAGTTGCCAGGCAGTAAAAAATCAGTATTTTGTAATAAAAACCAGAAAATCATTATAATAGTGATTTAATCTGTATAAATGGCAGGTCTGCCAGTATCATCATTTTTCAAGTTTTAAAGAAAAATAAGTAAAACCTCTCATTTCTTTGTCTTTGTCTTAGTAAAAAAAATATGCTATTGTAACATGTAGAGGCGTTTTGTCAACTTTTGGTTGAAAATGAAAGCATGCTACATTTAGGTTAATAAATATCAGGAATCATTTACTGCAGGTAACTCTGATTATAACAAGTGCAAACACTGAGTTTTCAAAAACCCCTCTATAATTATTACAGTTAAAATAGACAAACACTGGTTGCCCGTAAAAGAAAGAATTATCTACAAAATATTCGTTTTAGTCTATAATTGTCTCTATTTAGATTCATCACCAAACTACTTAAAAGACTTGATTAAGATCCCTAGTAGGGCACTTCGCTCTTCTCAGAAAAATCTTTTAGAAGCATCCACAGCACGTCTAAAAACATTTGGGGAAGGTCCTTTGCTTACGCTGCTCCTGGTGTGTGGAACAAACTTCCAGAACATATAAAAATGTCTCTGACTCTAGCTATTTTCAAGAATAGGCTTAAAACTTATCTCTTCAGACTCAGTTTTGAATAAATTTCAATCATCTCACACTATCTTCTGGAATATACACTGCCATGTAACTTTTTCATATACCAGTTGTGATGTACGCAATTATTTTGTTCCATTTTATTACTTCTTAGTCTAATTTTGTTCTTTGGTTGGCTGTGTCCAAAAAAGCAGATTCTAAATGTGTATGAGCAAAATTTTGTTACATGCTATTTTGTAATCATAGCTCCAAAACTGCAGGTAAAAGTTTTAAGCAAGAAATAAGAGTGGGGTAGTTAAATTCCACATAAATTGTCACTTGGCTAGCATGTCTCATTTTTTTTAAATATTGACACAATCCACACTTGAACCTCAATGGCGTACATCATTTACTGTATGTTATTTCCATAAGGTATATTGGGAAAAAAAAAGGCCCAGCCCACCTTGAGTATTTTTAAACCATAAGACGGGCAAAAATAAAAGTGCATTAAAATAGAATACAGGATACATAGAAGTATGGATTAATTTTTTTAAAACTAAAACGAACATTCTTATTTCATAGTCCCAATCCTTGCCATTGACAGAAACTGATTCGGAGAGATAAAATTTAGGTGTACATTAAAAAAAATGTCAGACTGATGTAAAAAGAATAAAAGATTTATTGATAATTACATTTTCTGCTCCGAGGCCTGGTCTCTCCTTGCAACCCAGTCCTCTTCCGGCCATGTTCTTTCCTTTACCACCTTTGTAGCGATTGTTCTTGAACCATGGACACTGGAGGAGAACATCAAACTCTTTATCATAAGCCATTACACCAAGTTCTTTTAAATTACATTAGTGACAGTTAATTAAATAAAAGCTGCTATATTTCTATATTTTGAGCATTCATGTTAAAGTTAAAGTTTAAATTCATGGATACCATGTCATCTGAGACTTCTTGAAAAACTCCATTTTTAAGCTCATATAATAATAAATGTGGCATATTGGTCGCACAGTGAATTTTAAGTTTATAAAATTAATATATTGAAAGTTTGATTTCTAAAGGAGCCGTTTTAGAAATTGAAAATCTTGTAGTGCAGGATGCGTTTCAATGTAATTTTTAAAGAAGTTTGATGATTGGTAAAATTTTTAAAATCTCAGAATTGACAAGATGACAAGGTGAAGTATTTTGAATGATTTCAAAAGAATGAAAGATTACAGTCGCCCATTGTAAATTGTTCAAGAAATCAGATGACTTCACTGCAATTGTTTGAATTAAAAGGTTATTGCAATATATTTTAATTATTTGCCATTTACATAAATACTATTAAAGCACCGAACTCCTGACACAATAGTGATAGAAGGATTAAACACCTTTGATAAAGCAAAACCAAATCATTTTTAATTATTCTTCAGGGAAATCCATAAAATATCAATGCTATCAAATTGCTAAGAAACCAACCTTCTGAGCTAGTTCCAATAATGCAGGAGGAACTCTTTGATTAGCTCCTTCGAGATTCCTGACCAGATGTGGTGCAAACTCCTTATCTTTCTCTGTGACCAATGTATAGGCAAAACCCTTTGTACCTGGTTTAAAGATGGATGAGTCACAGGTAAAATAGAAACTCTTCCATCAATGTCTTGGTCTTCTGGTTTAATATTCTTGATTATTTCAGTCACATCGAGTTGACAATGGAAGTCACATCTCAAATTTGTTAATCAATTAATCTGTAAAAGATGCTGTAACTTCTTAAATATAAGCACCAAAAAAAAAATTTTTTTTGAGGTAAAGGCTAAATTCCAAAATTTAAAAAGCAATCCCCCCAAAAAAACAACCTTTAAGTACCATGCAAATTAAATTTGTATTATAGAAACAAATAAAAGAATTAATGAGCTTTGTCTTAAACAAATCCATAATAAACTCTTGCCTGCACGTCCTGTCCTTCCAATTCTGTGAGTGTGAGTGTCAATATCCCGGGCAACATCGTAGTTTATGACTGTTCGAATGTGTGGGATATCTAGACCACGAGCTTATAAAAAAAACAAACCAATACGATAAATTGAACATGGTATTGCAGTCTTACAAACACAGAAATAGTCTGGTAAATGAATGAATTGTTTTATAATCCTCTTCCTTAGTTTATAAAAATCTCTTCAAGGAAAAGCAAGAATGTTTTATGCCATGTTGGTTATACTTATTCTTTGACTTTTGTTGAATAATTTCAAGACACAAATTGGCAAAACCTATCAGCTTTAATGTTTGTTTTAAAAATCATTGGACTGCAAAAAAATGAACAAAAATACATAGTCCACTTTACATATTTTAAACTCAATGGGAACAAAGTTTTAATTGAGTTATCCAAAAAACCAAACTGTCAGCATATGTCACAAGAGGAGGATAAAATTGGTGATTGAAATGTATCAAATTCAACAAATATTCAAATTATCAAAGTTCAAACTTCAACTTGACAGTATCTTTGTTCTTAAAAAATCATGCTATATTACCTGCGACATCAGTGGCCACTAAAATTGAGAACTCTCTCTTTTTGAAAGCACTGATGATTTCGTTTCTCTCCGCCTGACTCATGTCTCCATGCATTAGGCCCACTGAAGCATAAAACAAACACACAAAAAAGAGAGAAAAAAAAGATGATTCATCCTGTTTTCAAATTCTTTAAAAATGGTACTAAAAGTACATATTGCATTTTAATAAAAAGACTTGGAAAAGAAGTGGCAATATTAAAACTCTTGAATCCGATTTTCTTTACATTTCCAATATTCACTTTCCTTTTCTTTAAATTCTAAAGCAAACAGTTAGAAGAGTAAAATAATGGGACATCAATTTCATACAGTTACTGCTTTTTTTTTCTGTCCATTCCCTTCATTTACATTTTTTATGAACTCTTGACCACATGAATTTTTTTTTGACATCCATCCTTACCAAAATCATATATTATTATTAGAATAAAAATCAGACAGTTAAGAGTGAAAAATTTTGTGAGTAAGCTTAAAGTAAAGATTTCGCTAAAACATTTACATATGCTTCTCCATAAATCTTTAGTGAAGTGTTTTGAGCACATCATTCAATTGACTAATGGGAAAAAAGTTATGTGTACCTCTAAAGTTTGCTTAGCGACTATTAACAAATTGAGGCCTATTGAGGTAAATGTAAGCCTATTTGCAACAAACAGTAGCTTGGCTTTCAAGACACATAAAAGTTCTTCAAGTGATACCCATAAACTTTGTTTCAATATCATGGAAAGACCTAAAATGTGATTAAAATCAACACCTAGTCTATTAAAAACTTTCACTTACATTCAAAATCTCTTGCTTTCAAATTTGTTGCAAGTTCCTCTGAATTTGCTTTCCGTGTGACAAATATCAGAACACTTCCCTCTGCAAAAAAAAATTATTTTCAAGAATAAATATTTCATGAACTTTGATTATACATGCTTTCAATAGATTGAACAATTGATTTTGCTTGAAAATATTCAATAATGTTTTTTGATTGCATTCATATAATCATATAACTCTTTTTTAAAAATTTTACTTAGTTTTGTTTGGTATGTGCGGCACAGATGCTATGCTAAAACAGCTTAAGGCAACACATATAATATTTGACCAGGAGATTGTAGTTACAAATTATTGAAAATTATTTTGTTTGTATCTTGATAAAATATTATGACATTAATGTGACTGTCATTATAAATTCCTAGGCAATCACAACTTTGTTGTAAACTTTGCAAGTTTTACTTTGCTCAAATGCACAGATATGAAACAAAAATGTGAAGAAACATTTGAAGGCTATTCTAAGTTTTGGAATATTTGGGCCGAAAATAATTTTTGGTTTACATCTTTTAAAAACTTACCTGAAGTAAAACCAACTATTCTTTGCATCAGCCAAGTCCATTTTGCAGGACCAAGTGGTAAAATATCAATTATTTGAGTAACGTCTTCATTAGCCTGAAATAAAAGCATGAGCAAGATACTTTTCAAAAGCCGTCTACATGTAAGTTAGAATGACTTTTAAGCTTAACGGAGAAGCAAGCATGGCAGCAGGATATTGGATTTTTTTTTTTACTCTTATTGGTCGGAATTCGTCATGCACCATGCCAGAATTATTTTGCACACTTTTTGACAAAGTTGTTTACTCTCAGTTTTTATGATCGTAAGAACGGCCCCAACATTGCCTATCTCCCCTTATATACTGTAAAGAAGCTTGCAGCTTTTGTCAAAGTTTGTAAATTGTTTGCTTTGTCACAGTTGTGGATCAAACAAAAAGTGTGTCAACCTTTAGCAAACACTGCAAGTGTCCTTACAGTATCAACAGAGAGAGTTAGTGATGCTGGGAGTCTTCGTAAGATCAACAAGAGTTAAATAACAAGAATGCAAGTTTTAAACACACATAAAGTATGAAATTTTTCAAAAGTTTATGAAGTATCGGTATGCAACCTAGATATCATATTCAACAGCTGAAGGCATAGAATCTTTGGGAATGCAAGATCAAAAAGATTAATATTTGGTACTGATTGTTTTAAGTCTTTTGGCTGGCACAAAAAGCTTATCAAAAGACATGTCATGTAATAAGCTGTTGTCTAGTCATGTCTAGTCTGTCTGGAAATTTTGTACATATAACCTCTGAAACATGAACAGAATTAGCTGGTCTGATTACTTGAAAATATAAAAAAGAGGTACTTTTAAGGTCAAAATCAGGTACTCCTGAAGAAAAATATGTACAGGCCACCAAAAATCTATTAAATAAGCTAAAAATACATAATTTCAAAGTCTCACCACAACACACACAAGCAGACTCTTAGATTACTTATTTATCATAGTATTAGTCATTCTTATTTAGGATGCGAATGACACAGCTTTACTAGATGTAGTTAGGCCACTCATTCTACAAATTCCCAAGGTCAGACTCAGGTCTAATGCTAAATAGACTGCACTCCACAGTCCACAAGGAGAGTAAACTGATGACTTGCTAATCCTGGATGAGAGTTTGGCTTTAAGTGATTGAAAGGGTGGTGCTGCTACGGCAAAGCCTTTATAAACAGATTTTCCTTCAAAGTAAGATTGGGTAAGAATATCAGGTGCACGAAATGGGAAAATGGCAAAGTTTTCTATGGCAGTAACAGCTTTAACTTCCTTAACAACACCAAACAATAATTGGAGTAGAACTAGGGCTATATTTACGACTAGATCTACATTTAAATAGAGCAAACTCTTCTGCTCCCATTTTAAGTGACAGAAAATCACAAGTCCTCGCCTAATTTAAATCAATCTAAGAGAGCTTTATTTTCTTTGTTTGATATTGTATAGCTTCAAAGTTTCCATGAACATTAATCTTTATCAAACAAGTCATCCCAAAAGCCACCTACTTCTGACGAAATTAAAGGCCAGATTTAGAAATCTAGTTCCATTCTACATGAAACTATAGGGGCCTAATGCTGGATGTAGAGTAGATCTCATTGTCCGCATGAGGGTATTAGCCTCTCAGTTGAACTTAGAAGCTGAATCGGTTGATAAGACCTAAATCTAGATATATTTGATCTAAGTCTGAGGTCTAGACTTGAACCAACACTCTGCCTAGCTCCTAGATCTATTTATTGCTTCATGTCTCAGTGTAATGTTGTCTAAACTTCCACGGGATCTAGCCTACACAATTTAACTATTGAGGCTGTAAGCCCAATATAAAGCACTATCCATTTAGGTTTATGTTGACAATCTCTAGGTCTAAGTCTAAGCATAGTACTACACAAAGTCTACATCTAGGCCTAGTCTATTTATTCTAGGCTGCGGATCTCTTTAAACTCTAAACCTTTTAACATGCCGACATCTATGTTTCCATAGACCTAGGCTGGCACCCTAATAGATTCTTGAAAGAAACCCACATGTTTTGTCTATAAATAGCTTTCACTTCCAAGAAAACGAAACTGCAGGACTAGATTCAGACCTAGAGACAGACATCATTATCTCTGTGCAATCCAGCATAAGTGTGAACCACTGTTGTTGTTTCATATCATTTCATCTTTATATAATTTATGCCCAAGCATTGATTATTTAATGCAGTACTTGCAAGAGTTGAAGTAATCTGATCGGCAAATTGCCTGGATCTATGCTTTTACTTTTTCATTTCATAGTACTGTTCAATGAACAGTCCCATATAGATGGAAAGCATCACCGGTATTCATTAGCGTCGGCATAAGCTAAATTATTGATTTAACAGTTCAGAAACCTTCTCATACTATGATATATTTAGCGATATCAAATACACCCGATAAAAAAGGTTGCTTAGCCTGCAGGATTTTAGCCCTGACATCTAGCTCGTGGGGAAGGCCAAACCCATTGCATACTCTAATACATGATTGTATTCTCTCGTCACATCAGAAAAATCAGTACATTTCATTTTTGCAACAGCATTTTTTTCGTTATGTAATAATTAATATGAAAATATTTCATACCTCTCCAACCTCTCCTTGCACAACTCTCACAGGGTCTGAGAGAATATCCCTGGCCAACTTCTCAATTCTTTTCCGAAATGTTGCACTGAAAAGGAGAGCTGTTGAAAAAATAACATCAACAGCAATTATAGGAATAGTCTAGTTAACTGCAAACATCATGACTTCTTTTTCTTTTCTTCATAAAATTTGATTATTTTTTTTAATTAACAAATGCTTCTATTTAAAAATTTGAAAGGACTGTTCATTTTTCTCAATTCCCTCATCTTTTCTTCCATCTGATTGCTGGTCAAATAGTTATATTATCTGCTTAATTAGTTACTTGTCAAGTGAAGAAATTTTCCGGGTCTATATTAGCATGGTCAACCATATTATGAGTAGCTACTTACTTTGCCTATCCGGTCTCACATTATTGGCAATAGACCGAACTTGAGGCTCTGTTAAAAAAAACAGGGGATGGGGAAAGGGGGGGGGGGGG
>BMAT01008239.1:22741-34309 GCA_019649035.1 Elysia marginata | reverse complement strand
GCATGTTCTGCAAAATGCATTGTTATGAAATGCATTTAAATAAGAATGAAGTAAATCTAAGGCCAGATAATTGATAATTGTAGTGTTTGTCATTCAACCAGAGAAAATACATGTAAGTAGCATATTTCACATTACCAGGCCTTGATATTTCATACAACCCATGATTCTGAGATTCTAAACCTTAGAAATTGCATTAATTTGTCAAAATTTTGTAGAAAGATATCAGAGGTTCTTTTGATTTAAAAATGAGGAATAAGTTATTTAAAAGGAGATTTCTCAAATTACGTTTCCGAGATCCAACTAGCTGCAGGTCATATATATATATAAAAAACCACAATTTGAAGTAATTTGAAAAAAAAAATTAACATAAAATAAGGAATAATGCATCCAAGAGGCTTTATTTGTTTACGTCAACAAAAAAAAAAAGGAAATGGGCAAAAACTTTTCACTATTTCCAGATTATTTCAGTTTTTAACAAACAAAAAAAAAAATGTTTGGAAATAGAGAGTTTCTTAAACTTACCAAAACCCATGTCAAACATTCTGTCTGCTTCATCATACACAAGGTAAGTAACTCTGTTCAAATTTGTCACTTTTTTCTTGACCAGATCAATGAGTCTTCCCTTAAACAAAGAGGATACAAAAATTGAACATTTTTAAAATAACAGAACATTTATAAAAGATTTAGACCAGATTATAAATGACATTAATTTAATGAGGCCTCAATTTGATTTAATGCATCCCAGAAACCTCACATGTAAATTTTTGTGTCATCATTTCCACTAGCTTTAGCACTGAAAATAAAATCCCCATATATAGGCCGATTTAATCAGCTGGCCGACACTTTGTAGGTTTACGTAGTTAAAGAGCCAGTATGAAAATTAGTCTCTTTACTGTACAATAATTTTCATTTTTACTGTTTAGGTCTAGATTAGCCACCATGATACCAGAAAATTATATGTTAATGTATTTGTGATGCAAAAAAAAGAGTCCCAGATTTTCTTTTATAAAAAAAAACAACAAAAGTTTATCCAAAAGAAATAAAAGGACTCACAGGAGTTGCCACAATGATCTCTGCCCCCTCCTGGCATGCTTTGGACTGCTCCCACATGCTGCCTCCACCATAGGCACACACGACATTTATATTGTATACTTTACCGAACTTCTTGGCTTCATGGTAGATCTGAGATACCATTGATATTGCAAACAGAACATCTCAAAATATTAGTTTTGTGCAAACCAAACATTGCAAAATATTATATTTATTTAGATAAAACTTGTGAACAAGAGAAAAATAAATAGGTAGATAATAGACAGACAGATAGGCAGAGACCCTATGTAAAAGCATCCTTGAGAAGCTAAGGGAACATTTAAATGAACAAAGACTGGCACAGACACAAACACTGGCAAAAACAGAGAAGTGAAAAAAAAAACAAAAAACAACCAGCCACTGGTTTTAGAAAAGGTGATGGAACAGAAATATTTTTGCACCAAACTTATAAGCACATGTATTTTTCAACTAAGGAGCACAAATTGCAACTATGATTTATAAATCTTAAAACGTGTTCAGAAATTTACTGTGTTTTCCAAGAAATTGATTAGATATAATATTTGGATTGTTAAAAAAATGACATTCTGTTCACATTTAATTAAACTTATCTTATACTAGCAAACTTTTGCAAGTTTTTATCATGACATCTATACTCTTTATCCAGTTTCTTCAACCTTTGATTTGTTTCTTTACTCAATAGCTGTAAATCTAATTGTATCAAAGCAAAAATACCACAACGAGCAAATTAGTTCTATGAGCCTTAACCACAAACCTATGGACAATACATGAGTGGACTATTTACAGCAGCTGTTAGATATTATCTGAGAAAACCATTAAGAAAACAGGCTGTACATAACCCAGTCAAGTGGTGTAGAAACATAACTTATTTTGGCTTTATAAAAATGATGAATATCTTCAAGGGGAAAGGCTTACTTTTTCAAATAAAAAAAATGAAAAGAAAAAAAACTTTGGGCCCTATTTGTTCCATTTTTTTTTACAAATTAAATGCGATTTCATTTTAAAGTTCTTAAATATCAAATCCCTCACAAATCCACAAAAACATTTTGAATATTAGCCTCGCATTCTATTCAAATGAGCCTGAGACACACGGCCTAGTTTTGAGATATAGGCTTTTTCAAAGTGTGGTGGGTGCTTGAAAATCAAAATTTTAAGTTTCTGAACAGTTTTACACCTGTTTTGTGTTGAAGTTTCATGTTTTATTTTAAATAATATGGTTGCTAAGGACAAATTTTTTGTGCCAAGGAGTCAATACTTTTACAAAGACTGTCTCCATGCATAGGTGCAAGACCTAAAGTGGTCTGATATCCTTTATTGTAATTAAAGCTATGATGATTTTAACCTTTGGAGTAGTCCAAACTTTAAACGCAATTTTCTCCCTTTCTGAAATTCCACCATGCTAACTCCAGCCAGCCTTAACTTAACAGAGAAGAAACGGAGCTTATACTTTGTTATATTTGAAATAAGAGAAAATAAGCCTTTCTGTGGCACCAATATCTCGCTACTTTCCATTTTCGACTTAAGACTCATTTGGACTGGTTGCAAGACTTTTTACCTGTTGAGACAGTTCTCTTGTGGGAGCCAAAATCAAGCCAATAGGTCCATCACCGGGCTGGAGCTCAGGCTGAAGATCAAAGTGAAGATTTTATTTCATCAAAAGGTTTTGAAATTCTTTGGTTAACCTGAAGCTGAACTTTAATGGAAAATGCAATAATTTTTATTGGCGCTAGGGTGAAAAAATGTGCCCTATTTCAGGGTCAGAGACTTGTCTTGCATGAATCAGGCCATATATGATGACATAGAAAACAATAAAATAGAAAGAAATTATGTAAAGACATTGTCAGAGCAATGACAAATTGTTTGTGTAAGGAGTTGTTACTTTTACAAAGACTGTCTC
The DNA here is from genome assembly GCA_019649035.1 of Elysia marginata. Classification (NCBI taxonomy): domain Eukaryota; kingdom Metazoa; phylum Mollusca; class Gastropoda; family Plakobranchidae; genus Elysia; species Elysia marginata. The sequence continues at coordinate 31,344 of BMAT01008239.1, read as the reverse complement.
CATGCATAGGTACAAGACTTAAAGTGGTCTATTATTCTTTATTGCAATTCAAGCTATGATAATTTTAAAAACACATCAGCCGACATACATAAGTTCAAATGAGTCAGATGTCGTATTTTTTAATAAGAAAGGCCTCATTACATCTTTCTTTCTTTGTATTTTAAATAAAACAGGTTCTTACACCTTTCCACAAACTTTTAATAATCGCATGCAACTATTAATAGACGCCTTTAATGTAAAAATTGTGAGTCTGACTCATTTGGAGTGGTTGAGAGACACTTTTCAGCCTACCTGGTCCATGATATGAATAAGCATAGGCCATAAAAATGCTGCAGTTTTCCCACTACCAGTTTTTGCAACACCGATCATATCTCGACCACTCATTGCAATAGGTATGGCCTGAAATTAGGGCAGTCAACTGTTTTAAAGATCTTAAAAAGCAAAAAACTAAAACTGAAAAGGAAAAGAAAATAAATTTCAGGATGACACTTAAATTTAAAACTATTAAAATAAAAAATTTTCAGTCATATACACAACTATGAAGATGAAAATAATAAAGTCAAAATCAATATGCAATCAAACTATAAACTTTTTTGGAAAAAAAGAAGCATGATATGAATTTGAGAATTTAAAACAATAAATCAAATGCAGCGGGAAACTCCAAAATCAAAGTGGTATAACTCAAGTTTTCTCATTATTTTAAGTTTTATAAGTGCCAGGTTTCTTTTTCCTCTTTGGATGTGTTTGATTTCAACTCATGATTCACAGTGAATGCGGATCAATTCTCTTAAATTGAAGTTTTCATCTTGTTACCAGGGTGAATGAGTCGGATGTTATAAATTCTTAGTCGGGAAAATACCTTTTAAAAATCTACTTTTCCTTCTTTTTGCCTGTATTATAGATCGACAAAAGTTTTAATATCTTTCCTCAAAAATGTGATAATCTCATGAAATTTTCAACGTTTTAAAGCTCAGAAAAATTCATTTCTCAAACAAGCAACACCTTAGAATGTGAAGTATGCCACATCCAACTTATTCAATTTGTTTCCAAGACATGTTGAGATTTGTAAAAGATTTACCTTCTGTTCCCTGGCAGTTTCACTTATTCAGAAAACATGTTTTATAATAAATAGTCACAGATTAAAGTCAAAGATACCATCCCAAAAATTACATAGGGGTGTCTCTGACTCTAGAATCAGTGTATTTATCAGTATACAAAGGGTCAGGTGAAAATGAAAACTGAAAATAATAATAATAATAATAATAATAATAATAATAATAATAATAAAGCAGAAATAAGCCTGAGTTGGTTTAACTTGATTCTTTGTGTATCATTTGAATCTTATTAATTTAAAGCTTTAGTACAAGATTCAATTTATGAGGTTTCCACTGTAGCATCAATAGCTTATAGCTCAAAGTGTTGAATATTAAAGTAAAGTAAATATTTTCCTAAAAAGCAAAAACAAATCACCTGGGCTTGTATGGGAGTTGGCTGAGTATATTCTGATTTCCTCACTGCATTTATCAAAGCTTCGTCAAAACCAAAATGAGCAAAGCTACTGACAGGTCGAGGTGGAGCTAAGCCTGAAACCTATCAAGAATGGATAAAAAATTAGTTCAAGAAGTCAAATACTGAAATAGTTTTTTTTTATTTGCTTCAGGAATTATTTGGATGTATAAGTACATGCAATGCTTCCTGCATCCCTCACCCTGAAGCACTTTGGGTCTTTCTTCATTGCAAAAACAATGGCACAGTTACTTAAACTGAAAAACACTATTCTCATGGGGAGCTGAAAAGTGAAATTGATATGAAGAAGCTGTTTATCATAAGAGATAAAATAATTATAATTTTTAAAAAATGCAAACAAATTTTGAAGATACTGAAAAATGATATTCATTATATAGTTTTAAAAATATGTCAAAGAAAATTGACGTTGAAAAGTTAAAAACTTACTTTGATTCCTAACTTTCGCCTTAGCTCATCCACTTGCTGTTCTGAGAGAGCATCTATTTCTTCATGTGGTGAGTAGAAGTTCCTCTCAAATTTTTGGTAATCAATGTCTGAATGGTCTACAGCTGGTAGAGGATCTATGATCTTTTTTTTTTAGCGGTGAGATGTTTTGGGATGGTATGGTAAAACAAAGAATATACATATTTATAAAGTTATATCTTCTTTGGATGTAAAAAAAAATAAATTACATATATTTAAAGAATGGACAATAGGTTAAAACTTTACCAACTAACACAATGGTAAAACATAGGACATATTTTTTTTTTTATCACTATATCTTTTTTTAGTCTAAAAAATTATTCATACAAAGATGCACAGTTGAAAAATGCACTATATACTGAACCTTCGCCTAAATTGAACAAACAAAATTAAAATACACAATTTCATAAATAACTGACTCTACAGTTTGCATAAATCGGTAACTCTTTAAAGTTAAATGTATGTTGAAACAAATTTAAAAGACTCTGCAAGCCATTTTTCTAATAAACAGATTGTGTTTCAATAGGCATAAGTAAAGCTCCATAAACTTTAAGATGTTGCTAATATCTAGTATGTGTCCTGTAAGACTGTTCATACTTATCTAATTTTCAACTATTTGAAAAACATTCTCCTATTTTGTTTGAAATCAGGTGTAAAAAAAAGCAATGAGAGTCAAGACCACATCCAATAACAGATCTTTTTTATGCTTTAGTGTTTAAAATACTGTGATGTCTCAATAAAAAAATCCTAGCAATATGACTACAATCATAATTTTTAGCCTCATAAAGCTGTTTATATTTTTATCTAAAAAGAACAAAGCTGGCAAGTTAAGGAAAAAATAAATGCCACTAATAACCAATATCTCTTCGATAGAAGACTTGAAATTTACTTTATAAAACCATAATAGCTGCTCGTTTGTACTCTGATTCACAAATCTTATAAGCAGAGATAGCATATCAAAAGCTTGGGAAATACAAGACATTTTAAAAAAACTACTGCCAGATAACCTGAATCACATGTTCCATTTTGCATTTCTGTTTCTATTCACTGCAAACAAGACAATGTTGTAAAATTTAAACCAATGTTAAATGATTTGGAGATACATGATGATGATTATGAAGAGGGCACAAAAAATCAGCACCTTTTTCCGCTCAATGATTGGATTTCCATCACTATCATAGTCAACAACTTCCTCCTCATCATTGATGAGACCGGCATTGGGATTTTCTTCCATGTAACGAAAGTACTCCTCTTGCACATCCTCCTTATCAATGTCATCCCGTGTTCCCCTTAGAAATAGTAAAAAATGCATTTAAACTCATACAAAAGAAAACACTGACAAACAAACTGGCTACAAAAAGTATATCATAAATTAGCCTTGCAATGTTCATCTTAGTCATGCACCAGTTTTCATATAAGGAGAAAAAGCACAGCTTACATAAACAAAAGCTTTAAATTAGTCCATACTTAATTATGCGCCAACTAGGAAAAACATTTAAATGGTAGGACATTAAAAAATGAGATCAATTTCAAAAGTTTTTCAAAGATTACAATTTGTTGCAAAAAAGATAAAATGATCAGGTTAAAAACAAGAACAAATTTTACGCATAAGCATAACTAATTTTGGACTTGAGAAAAATTGCTCATGCTTTATCAGATATCAAAATTGGTTCAACTTAATGAAGCACTTACTTTTCTTTCAATTTTTCTTCAACTGATGATATGCGCTGTTTGGTCTCGGACACAATCTCTTTCTGAAAACAACAATTTATGGATAGCGTGCAGATGTGCCTATACACAAATCTAAGACAGTACATACCCCATACTTTTTTATTACACTAAATTGTGACTTCTTTAAGATCCACCAGTTTTTGCAACATTGCGTACATCATGATGAGAAAATATTTACATATAAAACTGTGAGTATAGTACTCAACATGAAAACCTTTGTGGTTTCAAGATATCACAATAAATAAGTACCTTTTGGAAGTTCAAAAGCAAGGCGCACTAAAGAATTTAAAGTGTAAAAAATGTCTAAAGTAAACTTGTAACTTAATGAAATTGACATAAAGCAATAAAAAAAAGGGGGCCATATTTTTTACCTCAATGCCCTGCATAAAAGCATCTAGTGGATCATCACTGGCATCACTGGCAGCTCCCGGACTGCCCGGAGCTGCCTGATAAGGGCCTTTTGCAGATGATCCATCGTCTTCATCATCATCATTGAAGTACCTTTGGTTTTAGAAAAAAAAAAACGAAGTCATATACAGCTTAGTATTTAAAGCCTCAGGTATATCAGGTCTAAACAAAGACATTCATTAAACAGTATTATTTGCTTTTCATGATAAAAAATATTACCATTTCCTTTACTTTTTTCATTATCAACATCTTGCTGGATTTTAAAAACATTATTTTCCATACCATGACATGGTGGACATAACATATCTAAGATACACAGCTGACCACTGATAAGTCAATGGTTCTGGGATATTAATATCAACATAAGACTAATCGATACACCTATATCTACTTAATCAGCAAAAGGGAGAGTGAGTGAGAGAGAAAGAGAGAGAGAAGGAAAACAAAACACAAAAAAAAGTTTTTAAATATGTTGGATTATTGGTTACTTCCCATGATCCAATCTATCCCGAAATGACTTCAACTGTTTGTAGTGAAATAAAAGAAAATAATACTACAACTTGACTTTTTTGAGTATTTAAGTGCAGAGATAAATGTAGACTATAGCTAGGTGTTCAATTGATCAACAGCAACACTAACAGTGTGACTGTGAATTGCAAGATTTTGTCAGAGCTCATAAGTGATAGAGAACTGAAAATGGGAAATGGTGTAAGTCTGTCAGGAAACAAAGAGGGGTAAAATAGATCTAGGCCTAATCTTACAAAGAAAAGGTCTTATTTTCTCCTGAAGCGATGTGTACGGGATGACAAATGGTTTTTGAAATAAAAAAAGAGATAACCCAAAAATGAGCATCTCACAAAGAACAAGTGACAAAGTCTCTAGTGGTGCAATAGGCAATAAACCAATAAAAAAACGGAAATAACCTAAAAAACCTGAAATTTGACATCCCTTCATGTAAACTGGAGATAGACAAAGCCTTGGACTTATTGAGCAGGGGGAGAAAGTCGGTGAAGGGGGGGGGGGGAGGCAAGTGGTATTTGCACGTGCATGAAAATGGGCTATGGTTTGTGGGCTAGGTGGCAGACTGGTACTGTGTGTGTAGGCTAGACCCACCCCTAGCTCATCCCTGACCATACGTTTACTTTGTATTAAGCCAAAGTGATTTCAACCCTTTATTAAACCTATGACTGTGACGAGAGTGTATTGATATGTGTAACGGGATATGGGGGGCAAAGTAACATGGCGTAATGAAAAGCTTGTGATACCTCTCATTCTCACCCTCAGTCTTGATATTACTGGCCGCTTCACTCTTGATTGCATTAGGAAAGCAAAGATCGACTTATCCAGAAAGATTTATCGAATACAAAGAGAAGTGGGGCAGGGATAAGGATCTATATGACCGCCATGACGGTTGAGTTGACATCAATCAACTTATCAGTTTCTTTATCACAGAAAAGCTATTACAAAGGGGAATGTTCTATGAAATTAAGATCTACTTTAGCAAAAATAGACTTATGCAAATTCGACTCAAGAGAAGTCGACTGTATGTGTGTAAAGTAGAATACTAGTAATTGATTCCAAATAAATCTCAATTTCAATTTGTGAATCTAAAGTAATGAATATATAAGAATAATAAACATGAAAAGAATTGGATAAATACCAAAGCAGTTTCTTTTTACTTGAATTTAAAACATTAAAAAGAAAAGAATAGCTTTCTGACAATTTTTATAATACGATTTCTTAGACCTCTAAGACCTTACTCTTCTTCTGTCATAATTCGCCTCTTTCCAACATTTCCCATATGATAATTCAGAGTCCTGCCTGGCACAAAAGTTTTGCTTCCACTGGCTCCCTGTTGCATTGCTGCATAACCAGATGAAGGGGTGAAATTGCCACGACCATATCCAGACATTGTGAATTAAGTCAGGTGCATGTGACAACTATGAGTTCTTAAAACAGAACTTCAAAGGCGCTGAAAAGAAAAGAAGGAAAGAAGCAATATTACAGATTTTTGCCTTTTTCTTTAAAAAAAATTAAAGTTTTAAATATATTTCTGCAAAATATTTTTTTTCTGCATTTTGAAGTTCAAAACATCAACACCTTTTGAAGGTGAAAATTGCATCATTCGACTCATTCCCCATGGACTCCAGGAAATTAAATGTACGTAGTTTGAAAAACATCGTAACTTAATAAACAAGTAGTGCCAAACAAGACTGTAGCATTAGCAATTAATTTCATTCTAAATGTTCTGATGAGCAATATATGCAAACACGACAACAGAACTATATTTAAATTCTAAGTGAGATATAGCTCAAAGTAGAAGCTGTCAATCACAATTTGATGTGTATATTATTAGAGCAAAACATTGCGAATGAATGAAAGAATTTCGCTCTAGGAATGAACAGCCTTTTGAATATTTAATAACTTATAAGGCACAGTGTATTCGATTCTTGACAAGTGAGTGAATTTTCTAGATTAAATCACAGCTCCATCCATTACTAGTCTAAGGTATTTGTCGTCCAGTCTACAGTTCTATTTGGTAATTAATAATTATTTCTTCTTTAACAATTTTAAGTCAACATGATTGCACTAAGTCTGTCTTTTCAGCCATTCAGGATTACTGGTACTTTTTGAGAAACTCCCCTAGAGTATATGAAAAAACACTTCTTGTTTTTGGTTTTTTTTATCTATATTAGTTTTAGTACATTGTATTTCTATGATCTAAGACTAAGAGCAGGTTTTATGAGCAGACAAGAATGCATTTGATATATGCGAAAAAAAAATAATAACATTGACCTTGGCGGAAATCCAATTTATTTCTATATATTCATGAAAGGGATTCTGGTTCAAGAAATCCTAGCCTAAACCCGTTTAAAACTGGGCTAGAGTAGAAGTCTGATTAGAAATTTGATGTAAGTCCACAATTTTCTCTCCAAAAACAAACATTGTTGATTTTTAATAATTGTCAAAGTTGAAGCCAAATGAGACTATGACAAAAGGTGGTGATTTTGTCGTACCAACTTGTGATGCAGGAAAAAGTACTTCAAAGGGTAGCAAAACTTGACTGTTTTGGAAAGGCTTTTGCCTTAGACCTGGATTAATTTAAATTAAATCACAGCATTCTGTACTGTTTTAAATTTTATTTTAAATTCTGACCTGCTAAACTTTATTTTGCTTCACAGTGTTAAGTTTTCACAATATTAAGTTTCAGTCAAAATATTTTTTTAAACTCCATAGTAATACTGCAATGTGTAAAAAAATTTCTCCACAGATGTAAGTTTTAATGAAAAGTCTTAATCTAATCCTGGCTTTACAAACATTAACCCAAGACCCTCGCCAAGCCACTATATTGGCTTTGATTTGAGGAGTTTACCAGTGCGGCAAGCCACTATTTTGGCTTTGAACATTCCACCTGCATCCCGCGCCAAGCCAATATATTGGCTTCAGAGTTCGCCTTACTTTTAACTTACATTTCGCACTCCCTTGTCATACTAGATAGCTGGGAACAGGGAACTAACCCCTTACAACATCAATCGATAAATACAGGGAAAAATTTCCCGTTTTGCAGCCTCATGGTGTGATTACAACCAATTCCACTAACCTGAGAGTCTACGAGGGAGAGGGACTGATGTGGTGCAAAGGTGTAAAATTTCGCATATCTATAACAAAAAAGTCTGGCTAGGATGGATACTTGGTAGGCCCTGGTTTCAGGATTTTGACACCTTCTGAGAAATTGACATATCATAATCCCACCCAGAAGATCCTAGACGCTCATACAGGTGGAGGGGGCATCCACCAGAGGTCTCAACGCCTGGATGTGGTCATTTGGACTGTTACGTATTAGCCACCTGTCATATATGTAAAATCAGGTCCAGCCTCCTGTCAATCAGTGTTATAAAAGTTTTCCCCAATTTATTCAGAGTGAAATAATAAAACTTTCCCACGGTGCTAGCATGCTTTGAAGAGAAAGAGGACTGGGGCGGTGGGTTGGAGGGGTAGCTTTTCGCGTGTGTGTTAGAGGACTGTTACATTTCAAAGGTATTAGTGTAAACAATAGTCTGACTGATGTGCAAACATTGAACAAGGTAGGCCACCGACCCAGTTGTTCCAATTTCAAGATTAGCAAACCAGTTTCATGAGTTATTTTTTACATTTACAGTAAAACTCAGTAATAATGAGAACTCATGTTTTTTCTTGAACTTTCGTTATAGCAGGGGTTCTCGTTATTCCCATAAAAGGGTTGAAAGAGGCTATTCCCATAAAAGGGTTTACAGAGGCTTCACATAGAAGGGGGGTAAGAAGCATATCTCTGCATTCGATTTCTCCTTCTTCTCAACTGCATTGATGATTTCAACTTCCGTGTCAATAGTGATGCGCTTTCTCTTGTTTGGAGTAGATATTGCAATAAGTTAAATCTGGATGAGACAGAGAAAGATAAAATGTGACTGACTTCTTCGATGCTAAGGCGATCAAAT
>BMAT01008239.1:0-16504 GCA_019649035.1 Elysia marginata | reverse complement strand
TGCTAACATAGCGTTAGCCCATCTAGCTAACTATAGTACATCACTGACGGCGGGAGATCCTGTCTCAATTGAAGATAACATACATATGTAATAGGCCTTCTGTACTTCGACTGAATTGATGGTCCGCTTGTCTTTGTTTTTCACCGTAATTTATGGAATTACCGGTAAATTTTATTTTTAACAAAACAAAATAAGGGCACGGCAAAAATTGCCGCGGTTGACCCTCTGATTTTGAGGGCATTACGGCAAATTGCAAGGGCACCACGGCAATGCCGCGGTCTATTTCAAGCCCTGTAATACTGTAAACCTCCAACTAGCTACAACACAACTAGGCTTGCGCGCGCCTATCTTGCTCTAATTTACTATGGAGTTGTGCATCCCACTACTAGAGAGTGGACAGTTTGTCTCGTAGTAATAAAGTTTAAAGTACTGAAACAGTAACAACTAGGCTACATCTAGATCTTGTTAGATATAAAATAGATCGAGAAACAAAAGGTGCCAATATTAGACAGAATAAAATTGCAAATGTCTTAAATCTAGAGGCTTAGATCTAGGGTTGAAGCAAAAAACCTGATTAAGATCTGAAGAAAACAAGAAAACGTTCCACGGCTTTATGGTGTCTTGAGTTTACAGACGCTGAAGGAGTGCTGAACTCAGTGTACTGCTCTTCTCCAAGCTTGGATCAGAATAGAAAGTAGAACAATAAATAAGCTTATTGAGAGTGCCTTCCCTTTTGAGCTTTGGTGTCTGCTAAGATTCTCCGCACCTTATAAAATCTTTTGTTTTTCTTTACATTCAGTGTTCTATGTCTTACTTTTACATGCATCTGGTGCGTTGTAGAAATTTCCTTTGAAGTTTTGTTTTTTAAGTATTGGTAGTCTATTTTGTCATGCAAATTGTCATAATAAAATCGCCCATTTCTGACTTTTTCCTCGGCGACGTTGTAAAAAATAGACACCGATGAATCAAGTTGACAACCCCAAACTATGAACTTTGCTCGATTGGACTTTCTGCTAGATTTGGTGTCTGAAACGGGCACTTTATTTAGATAAAATGCTCATGAATCGCAATGCCAGAATTTTTAGTTAGATTCTGGTGGGGTTCGTGAAATTTTGACTCATTTCAACAGCCTCAGAATCTTTTTTCCTTCTCTGAAAATGGAAGTCGATTTCTTGGACAACATTGTGAAGTTTAATTCCCTAGCAAGTGGCCGAGACAAATTGTTTCGGTAGGTCACAAGTGTTTGTGTAAATCTAGATAGATCGAGATCAGGATTTGTTTAGCCTTTAAGTTACGTAACTTTTAAGATCTAGATTCTAGAATATAGGCTTATTGTTTAGTTTGGATCTAGTGATTAGCCTTTCGGTATTTGATACCAATTTTTAGCAGGCTGTGGTAATTTTGAGCTGGCAGCAGGTAAATCTAGTACAGTCTACCTGAACTTGTTTCGCTTTTTCTCTGGACAGAGTCTTGCGGCCTGAGCTAGGTTTGCTTCATCTCGAGTCTCACACCTCACACACATGCTTTGTTCAGAACCCCATCCCTCTGAAGTACTCCAGCAAGGTCCCCAAGACCTTCTTTGCCTTTATGGTCAAGGGAGGGTGAGATTTAAAAAAAATAGAAATAAAATGAAATGTACCTAGAAATCTAGATATAAATCTATCTGCCGGAATAAAGGGGAAGGTGGAGGGGGGTGCTAGGGAGGAGGGGCCTGAGGATCCACAAAAACCGTAACTTAATTACATAGTGCAGTGAAAGAAATGAAAAGAAGTATGAAAAATGAGAATTATTTACAAAAAAAAAAAGAATGGATCAACTAGATCTAGGCCTATCTGGAATGAAATATTTAGACAGTCTGTCTTCAAGTCTTGCACATCCCAGTTAGAATTTGTTTCCTTTTTGCTCTTCATCATCATAACTGGTGCAAGATCCAATCTTTACCCTAGTTCTTATATAGTTCTAATTATGCAACTGCATTCCTCCATCCATTGCTGCCTCCTTTTATAATATCTCAGTTCGAGACCCCTCATCCCCAACTGTCAACAGCTCATAGAAAAGATACTAAATTATATGATAGAGTACCAGATTTTGGAGCCAAGCACATGGGGCGATACCCGAGACTTAACACAATGAGGTGAGGCAAGCTCAGGTAGACTGTACCACCTGCTATAGCAGGTGAAGTAAAAACACTACACACAGCAATAAAATTGAATAATGCAATTTATCCTTTCAAAGTTACATTACAGCTGTAGATAAAGCATCTATAGGTACTTTTTTCTCCGATGTATTATAACACTAGGCCCTAACACACGATCATGGCCAGCTAGTGCTCTTAATAACAAGTGAACTGTAAAGGTGTAGGGTTGGACTTCATATCAGTGTAAAATAAAGATGTGAAATGAAAGGCTATTTCTTGTCAAGTGTAGAAATGCAAGTCTGAAAGATAAAATGAAGGGCTGTCTGTTTGTGTGTCTGTCTCTCTTTCCTTTCTCTCTCTCTCTTCCCATGAACTCTTTCAGTATCTGATAAAAGCCCTTTCTCTCCGAAAAAGAGTTTTTCCTTTATTTCATTCAAATTGTACAAACGGCAAAGAGGGCATCGGGGACCTTGCTGGAATACTAATAGAGCTATGGGATTTGGAACAAAACTTATGTTGTGAGACTCAGATTAAGATGAGGGAAGACAAGCTGGTCACGGGGTGTGAGACCTTGAGTATAAAGCGAGACGATTATGTAGTTATCATAAATTATAGTTTAAAGAATGCAAATTATTGTTGGAGCTTGAAGAAGGAGAAGAAGAAAAGAAGACAGGAGGGGAAGAGGAAGTTGAAGGGAGCAGAAATGAAACAAAAAAACTACAACACCAAGTACTTTTTTATTAAAAGTATTCATGATTTTTCCCTGATGGAACCATGACCAACTACTGACGAATTTATCATGCAAATTTTTCCCCTTTTAATGTTTACATGCATTCATCATTGTTGTCTTTCAAGTTGATCATTATGTAGGGCCTACTTTGGAGTCAATATATGTTTTTAACTGTTTTTATGTGGGGGGATGTATATGAACAAGTTACTATTACTATTCAGCATATCACCATTCTGTAGTAATTAAAAGCATTGAGAAGGCGGACTTCTATTCATCAATACATCTACTGATCATAGATTTTGGATTTGTTTGAGCAAGCAAAAGTAAAAGGCAGTTACTTAAAAAAAGGTTTTTTTTAATGGGTAGGTCCTACTTTCTATAGTGACAGTAACACCTAAGTAAAAAAATTGCATTGTGCAAAAATAAAACCTCCAAAAAAGAATGGTGGTGTTGCAGCAATATAGAGAATTGTAACAAAGATTAGTAGTAGTATCGTATGGCTACACCTCCAGATTATATTTGTTGATCCAGGCTACCAGGTCTTCACCAGCATTATGGACTGTTTCATATCCACCATCTACTTTTGTTTTGTAACTGGGCAGTTTAAAACAATGTGATCTGTTGTCTCAAGAGCCTTGCTACATCATTGGAGAGCCTTTCAGTTTCCACCTGTGCATCATAAAGGGGGTCTTTGAATGTCTTGTCCGAAATTGGTTGATTATCAACCAGTGCTTTTAAGGTTGTGAACCCAGGAAGAGGTTGGGTTGGATTAGTTATTATTATCATATACTTCTACCTGTTGGAATGTTATTTTCCCATTCTTTCCCCCATTCCTCTGTTGCATTAAAGTCTTTGATCTTTGCGATGTAGAAGGGTTTCTTGACCTTAGTCCTCTTGTTGTTGGGACTTTCTTGTCATTTAAGGGGTATGTTGTCTGTCATGTCCTTAATTCTTTTGATTATTTTCAGTGTCGCATATTTTCTTCTGATGTGGGGAGATGCAATTGAGCTGATGGTAGGAAGCTACTGGATCGATGTTGTTTTGAGACAGCCTTTTTATTGTTCTCATCGATTCACGCAGTTTAACATCAACCAGTTTAGTGTTTGGGCTTTTGGTCCACTTAGGAGCGCAATATTCAGCTGCACTGTAACAAGGGCTAGAGTTGACGTTGTTCTTGGGAGCTTTCTCAGGATGCAGTTTCTTTTCGCAATCTTGTTGGCGCATCCTTCTATATATTTGCGGTAGTCAAGTTTCCTGTCTAGAGTGACACCCAAATACTTGTGCCTGGGATATGATGGTAATAATATCATGTTTTTAACTTCAATGTTCAAAGTTTTTTATGCTTTGTGGATGTTCAGATGGAATGCTGTTGAAACTGATTTTGTTGTGTTCATTTTCAGGTACCAGGTGTCAAAGTATTCCTTTAGAGCAGTTGTATCTTTGCCTTAACCCCAATAAATTGAAAACTTTATACAAATGAAATAATCAAACCACTAGGTCAAACCTTAGTCCAGGTGGAGAAAAGTACAGAAATTGCAACTCTTCCACTTTTGATTCTCGTAAAAGGAAGCAACCCTCTTCTGGGTAGAAATTGGCTATCTATTATCAAAATTGATTGGTCAAAAATACACAAAGTCTCTATCGACCCAACTGACAATGCTGCAAAAATCCAGATCTTAACATCCTCTTATGCTGACGTCTTCTCAGATGGCATTGGCAATGTAAAAGGGATACAGGGCACCCTCATACAGGGCACCCTCATCCTCAAGGAAAATTTCCAACCGAAGTTCTGCAAGGCTAGACCTGTTCCATATGCTTTAAAGAAAAAGGTAGAGCAGGAGCTAGACAATCTGGAGAAACAAGGCATCATCTCCAGCGTCAGGCACAGCGATTGGGCTACACCTATAGTGCCTTTCTTTTGACCATAGTATTCTAGTTATAGAAAGATAAAATTTCACAATAACACTCTTCTTTCAAAAATCATCAAGGACAAGAATCAAGGACATGAATTTACTTTTTAGATGAATTGACACTTTATTTTGAATCATTTGAACTGAAGATCAAGAACACCTCTAATTCAATCTTTTGTTTTCAGTTTTGCGTTAAAGTTTATCTTGTTAAAATTGTTGGTCTTACCACTTTAAATTCATATCTATTGAGCAATGGTAAATTTTAATAATACATTCGAAAACTAAAATTTCTGAAATTTGTTTTCTCTCACAAAAAGGGGGAAATTGTGGTATATCCACGACATCCAAACATTTTGTCACCACCTTATGAAAATAAACACTTCCTGTCAGAATAAACGAAAATCAAGAGTTGTTAAAATGGTAGTTTCTACTAAACCCTAAATACATCACAAAGATCAATCACCTGAGCCGGTTCTCTTGCATAGGTGGCTATAAGTATACAATATTGGGGGTGGTTCTATCTGCTCACAATTGAGTATCAAGGGGTGGTCATCATCATTGGGTGTGGAGTCTAGCTGATTTTTCGAAACTGATGACTTCCATCAACAGTAACTGTCCTTCTTATCCTTGGCGACAAAAGAGCCAGTATGGTACCTTGTTTTCTTCTTTCTCATGATTAAAGAAGGTGAGGGTCCAGCAGAAGTCTGTTCTTGTCTGAATGCCGGGTCGGATCATTCCTAGTCTGACTCATACCCATCTGCTGTCCCAGTATGTTTGTATCTGTTTGGTATCACCTTCAAGGTCTTTGGAGTATGCAAGCCCTTGCATGAGGGCAACATGATGATCCGCAGCCTTTTTAAAGGACCCAGGAGTGAAATCTAGCTGGGATGACTTGGAGAAGGCTATTAGGTTCCACCTCATTTTAGAAAATATTCATCTGTGGTGGACACAATACATTTTATCTTTCCCCCGATGTGGAAACTTCAATGGTATAGAGCATTGGTATTTAAAAAAAGATCTTGATCATTCTGGTTTATAACATACATGTATTAAATTATCTTAGAGGTTTACTTTTTTAAATGCTGCAAATTTGAAGCAGGCTATTTCTCTTTTGGCTGACGATAATTAATATTAATAATAAATTTTGCCAATAATGGCATGAATTATGGTTTTGAAACACACTGTCAAAAATATGACGTGAAATTTTAATAACTTCAGTATATATAGTAAGCCTTCCTTCGTAATTATACAATATGTCTGTTTACTTCAGGTTGGTGCAATACTCAAGCAAGTTTACATGGTATTATCTTCAAAAATATGGGCTTTCTGAAGAACTTGCAGTGAAATTGCAGCGCCTCAGCAGTGCTCTTAGTACTACAAGAAAGTGTAAGTAATTTTCTTTGCTAATTTTTTGTAGAACTATATTCAGATATTTTTAGTTATCTTGAAACAACTTTTCTTATATTACAATACAAAATCAACTGTATATTAAATAAATGTGGGGGGTATCATATTCATAATGGAAAAATTTATTACAGGGGTGTAAATCTTTCAAATCTAGCCCTCGGTGGGGCAAAAAATAATCTGCACAGCCCTAGTGTGACTCAGGCCAACCGAGATCGGAAAGGCAACTACGTTGCATCTTGTTTACTTTCTAGTGCATACAAAATAGAGATAGGGAGTGTTGCTATTGTTACTTGTAGTCTGATTTGATTACTGTGCAAAAAGGGTTGGCTTACATGACATGCAGGTGCCCAGCCAATACCAAAACTTTGCAGGAAAATTTTATGAATTGCACTATTGTCATTCAGAGCCTCCTTTAATTTCAGCTGTCTTAAGTATTTATTTGCCCTGAAAAAGATACCTACATGGTTTGACAAATATTTCTTGGAGGAATAAGTATTCATATGTTTTAGTCAAAAGGACCCTCTCAGGACCCACTCCTTCCCAGTAAGGGAGCGTTTATTTTTTTTATCAAATCGTTTTTTACAATGGAGTCCTCTTTGCTGTATAAACTTCTTAAGACTTTTTGTAATAAAAAGTTTTACCTCATTCATCTAAATTCTAAGATTAATTTAGAGGTAATTGGGTAAACAGTTTAACATTTCTGATAAAAGTTAAATTCAGAGGATAGCAGGGTTCTTTTTTCACATTTTGTACACAATGAAAAATTTTGTGGTACATTTATTACTTATTATATTTCTTTTTTGGTTTTTGTATCTTTTTTTTTTCATTGCATTTGAAATCTGACTTCTCATTTGCTTCAATGGAATTTTCACGTTCAAATGTAGGCAGTCAAGTTTACATTGCGTTTTGTTGTAGTATTATTTCTTATTTTGGGATGAATAGTTGTTTCAAACATTATATAACTTTGTGCCATAATAAAGTGAAAGAGGAAAACTCTGGGTGTGGAGATTAACTCATTATTTTTTATTTGTATTACATGTACATGATTTAACACTACATTTATCTTCGCAAGCTTAAACTCCTCTGTACATTGAAGTTGTTGTATCTGTATCTTATGAATCTGCTTTCTCAGTTCCAATAATTTAATTTAATTTGTCATTTATTTGTTTACTTTTCAGTTATGAGACTCGGAAAAAGTGTTGATTTCTTACACGGGGCGCTGCGCAGCATTCACTTGGCAGACAATGTCTTACGGTTGACCATCACTCTCTCAAAGCTGAACCAGTCTGTGTATCTTTTATTTGATCACATGGTATGGGCAGGTCGTGTGGGTCTGGCTGTGATAGACAAGGACAAATGGGGAAAGTTGTCAGCTCGGTTTTGGATGGTTACGATCATCTTGAATATAATTCGAGACATCTATGAAATATTGGGTATTATTTATTCAGAAATAAAGCAGAGGGATGCGAAGATGTCCCGCAGTCAGTACAAAAATGGAGTCGCTGAGCATAAGCAACTTTCAAGACCATCAATGAGTAATCGTCAGCTTCTTCTTAAATGCATTGTTGAGAATCCACCTGCCTTTTTAGATCTTGCCAGAAATATCTGTGATGCAGTCCTTCCTCTGGAAGCGTTAGGCTATATCAAGGCATCACCAGGCATACAAGGCCTTACTGGAACAGTGTCCTCAGTTCTTGGAATAGCTTCAACTTGGAACCCACTTCTCAGACTTGTTCCGTCATAATTGTCTGATTAACAGACACAGGCCTATCACAGCTTTTAACATTTTAAATGACAAAAAATATGGTGCTACTGTTTTTTATAATGAAAATTAAAGTCATATAAAATTTTTACTCTATCAGATAATGAGACCGTATCTTTAAAAAATTAAACAGAACCAGCAAAAATGCCATGATTTTTTAAACCCTCATCTCAAGAATTTTATGTTGATGCTATCAATTTATGTATTTTACTTTTTCTTTGGGAAAGCTTCACATTTTTGTTTGAGTGGATCGATACATCTATTTATTCTTTTTTTGCTTCTTGTGCCATTGGATGATGATTGTATCGATGTGTAGGTAATTTTGATTTTTTTTTTATTTTCATCTATGTGTTTGCATGTTCGTTTTTACTTTGTTGTAATGCAATGATAAATGTTATTAAGTTGAAAAGAAGGTCATTTTGCGAGGCATGTCTTTGTCCTTTCTCTCACTTTTGTCTTGTTCAATATTTTTACATTTGAATATATGTATACATATATATACACATCGGGTGTTCCAAAAAAAACGTCCTCAAATTTGTTCATACCTGTTTATGGTATTTACATAAAAATACACACTGAGTAATACAAATTATTTAAGTCAAGGGGAGTGAACTTTGAAGATTCTGGCTTTATTAGTCTAGAAATTGTGTGATTCTAGATAAAACGCACCTCAGATGTGAAAAAACAGTTCATGAACTCCGGTGAAATCAGTTTTTCAAGTGATCTGTAGAACGTCTTTCCAGTTAAACAACAGCTCTAACTCTTTTGCGCCATGTTGCAATTGACTTTCTCACTTCCTCAATACCTATTTTTCTCCAGCACTCCTTTATTTTTGCTTTCAGTTTATTTTAAGTGAAGGGAATCGACCGCTCCATGTAGACCCACATTGCTTTGTTCATAGGATTCAAATCTGGAGATTGTGGTGGCCAGTCATCTTTGGCAATGAAATCGACTCCTTGATCTATGAGAAATTTGTGGTTGAAAGATTTTAAAGGTATGAAATTAGCAGTGGGGGGAAGTAGGCTTTTTAGTAGAAATGCCCGAAATATCTGTCTTTAGTATGACACGAACCCTTGACTAATAGATGCTTTGGCAGCCACCGCCCTGCCACTTAGAGAAACATAGCTTATACCATGTCGCCACTAAGCTCCTTTATCATTTAATACCTTTTCATACCTTTAAAATCTGTCAATCATTTGATTGCGCAGTAGCTGCCTCCACTATTTATTCTGATCTCTAGAGAAATTTTTGGGTTGCACGCCTTGCGTGCAAAGTAGCACCATCTTGTTACACAATAAAATCACCCTGAGGATAAAGTTTGTGACATGAGGGAAAGAGTATTTTGTTTAAGCAGAGAGATGTAATTCTTTGAATTGACCTTCTAAGTTTTAGTATCAAGGAAAACTATCTTGGTTTTGCCATTCCAGCACACGCCATAAACATAACTTTCTGCAAAAACCAATTTGTTTTGTGGTATAGCAGTTGCAGAGGGATGTCCGACTTTTTTCTTCCATAAACAACGTCATTTTGTCTATTTTTGGCAATCTCTAGAATAAAGTGTTTTTTATCTGTGAAGATAATTTACTGAACATCTTCATCGTTGAATCTGTTCAGAAAGCGCAGCGATCAAAGGCGCCTTTTCTCTTTCACACTTTCTGTTTTTCTGCTTCTCTGAATTCGTTTGTAGGCCTTTAACTTCAGATCTCTTTTTACAATTCTTTGTACAGTGCATTAGCGTTGTGCTCTTGGAGTGCACAGCGCAAATTTATAAAATTTGGTGTGGAGGTCAATTGTTTTTCGAGAGTTTCCAAACCTTCTTTTAAATTAAACATACATGTATGTCGTTTTCCTTAGTTATCAACGGATTTCCTTGATATTTGGCGTGTTATTGTAGTAATAGTTCATTCACCATATGCAGAAATTGTATGACAATTGCACAAAGACTCTCTGAGATATGGCGCTCCAAAGTTAAGAAAGTTTTATGGGGGCCACTTGTTATATATATATATATATTGACATTGACTTTTCAAAAGGGTCAAACTGACGCAATGTATTCTGTCAAGTTTTGTCAACATTCTTAGGAACCTTTTAAGTTGCATTTTGTGCTTCATGTGGCATATATTTCTTTCCTTGCGCTAATACGATGTTGCATACCCACAGTGCCTGTAACATACAATTTTGTATAAAATTTCCACCAATGAGCTCAAAGACAACATCGTCTGGTTAACGATTTTTGCTACAGGACCTTGACATTGGTTGTTTGTCTTTTACTCTGCAATGATGCAGCAAAACTTTGTAATGGAAATCTCTTTGGAATGAAGGGATTCAAGTTATAGAGGACTTAAATAATCACAGTTCACACTTAGTTGCTAATCTACTTTACAATTCCATTACTCATAATAATTAATATTATAATAGCACCTTCCTCTCTCACTTGCATACATGCTCAAACAAATGATAATTCCATGAGCCATAGATATGTCTGAGTGGGTTCTACTTTGAGTAGTGAATATTTATCAAGAGCCTTTCATAGTTGGCAAAGTAAAACTGCCAGGGATCAAAAGGAAAATTTTTCTTAGGCCTCAACAGAAAGTTAAAAATAAAATCAAGATAATTTTGCTTAAAGTTAAACCTCTTGAATTTCAGTGGAATCCGCATAAAGTCAACACCTCGGGACCAAAGTCGACTTAAAGCGAGTTGACTACCTGAGGATTCCACTGTATATATGGAAAGTTAATGCTGTTTTTCATCATACATGTGGCAAAGTCACGAAATGAGACATTTTGCTGCTGCAAAATCTGGTTTTAAGTTATTTCTATTATTGTTATGTAGCAACTGCCTACAATTAATTATTGATGTTGCAACTTAAAAGTAACTCGATTAGCTTCATTTTAACAGAAAATGCACTTATTCAAAAGAATCATTTAGTTCAGAGATATTGTTAAAAAGGGACTCTACCTGGACCAAAAACACTTCTCAATTTGTGGCGTCCCTAGGTATATATATCACCATAAAACTGTTGAAATAATGGCTTGAAATTAGATAGTCAACTGCAGTAGCCTACTGGTTTCACTTTCAGTATTTTAGTACATGTACCAGAATGACTACCAAAGTACTGGAGTACTGATGTTAAACCTAAAATACTGAAATTAGCTATGACTCGGAAAAATATCTGTGATTACTAAATTTAAGAGAAATCATGAAGTAAAGGCTTATATTTATAAGATTAGAAGATTTACTTGCAAAATGGACTCCCTCATTTTTTCCCAAAAGAAAATGACATTATATCTGTCAGAACTTTCTTTAAAAGTAAATTTGAAATTAAAGAAAGTTTATCTTCAAATATCAAGGACTTGATAACTGCAGGATACTAGATATACGGCTCCCATATATTCGTCTTATCTTTGTTAGACCATGTTCTCGTTGTGAGTACTGAAATGCTTTGGAAAATACTGAAATGGAGCTCTCTAAGTACTGGAGCTAGTTGACTAGGGGTTGGCAGCTCTTCAAATGGAGCACTGTCTGGTTATCCTTTTAAATCTTCTGCAATAGTAAATTTTAAATGCGTATCTCTTCATTGTTCTGAAAATGGGTTTGAAAACAGTATTTTACTGCCAAAAAAGAGCTTTAAGTATATATACTTTACTAGTAGTCTTTATCATTCAAGTCCTAAGCATCGTGAATATTAACCACACAGCTGAGAACTCTTTGTGTTATTTATTGTTTGTTTGGGGATGTGGTTATTATTTTGAAGAATTGCAATCAGATTATTTTTATTGCTCTTGATCTTACTCTTTCGATAAGTAGGTCTATCTTTGTTATTAGGATATATGTACATTGTGCATGACCAGTTGGACAGAAGAGAATAGGTGGAGACAAAATGATTGTAAGCCTGAAATTGTTTCATCAATTTGTTTTATATTAACCATAAAGCCTTCTTCCTTTAGAAACCTCTATAGACCAGCTCTGAAGCCTAGTGGTAAGACACTCACTCAGAGATCAGGAGGTGGGTGGTTCGATCCCTGGCGGAGTCAAACCAAGGACTTTAAAATTCGTATATTAACAAAACTTTTTTTTTCCTTTTAATATGTTCATATATGGTTATAGTATACCCTGATCCATATAGCATAAACAATGTATGTTAAATGACAACTATATCAGAGATCATCAAACTGCTAAGATTATTAAGTATACGCAGTGTTGTTGTCTTAATTTGTCCTCATTTTCGTTTATTTTGTGCCATTTATTCATGATTTTTTAAAACTTCTTACCACAATTTGTTAGGCCTATATTATGCTATTTGCCTTTAAAGCTTTTATCATGATTTTTTTAGGGGGTTGTATTGTAACTTTGCAGTAGGCTCTGGTGAAACCTAATAGTAATACAGTAGAATCCTGATAAAGTCAAAACCTTGGGACCTAAAAACGTGTTGATTTTAGACAAGAGTTGACTTAACCATCATCAGCATCTATAGCCGCTCACTTGTAGGGTCGTCTGACCGCACAGCTTTGGTTGATCCTCTTCTTATCTCCGCGGTGAAGGTCCTCCATTTGTCTCGGTTCTCTACAATGTCTCGAATTTAATTCAGGTCTTTCTGTGATGTTAAAGTCATTCTCTTGCCCGGAACGTGTTTGAGGTCGTTATTTAAAGTAACTGGAAGTGTTGTTATTGGTCTACCCTTTGGTCTTGTATTGTTTTCTACAAAATAGAACTGCATTGCTTCGTTTGCCGGAATACACGGATTTTGTCTTAATGTGTGTCCAAACAGTCTCCATCTAGACTCAAGTACTTGGAGGGATAGAGGAACTTCTCCACATTTTTTGTAAAGTGAATGGTTTGGTGCGTCGAGTCTGTCCTTGTCTGTTTTTGTCAAAGCCCATGTGCCGCAGTTGTATAATAGTATCGACTTAACTAAAGCATTTTTAAGTTGGAGTCTAGTTTTCTGTTTTGTTTTGTTTGCTCTGTTCCAGATATTTGTTAGTTTGTGAAGCGCGATGTTTGAAAGTTGTTTTCGGCGCTTGATGTCCTCTATGCTTCCTAGAAGTGAATCAACTTTTTTAGAGATTTTTCATTATTTGGTGTCTTTTCTCAGGCACGTATGCTCTGTTTTGTCGAGGTTCACTTTCAAATAATGCGTTTTTAGGTTCTTTTCAATATCCCCAGTGCTTATACTCTCTGTTCCTATGAAGTCAATGTCGTCCGCATAAATTATTTCAGAGGGCATACAATGAGCTGGTTGCTGTGAGTTGTTCTGCGCACTCCTGATATCTTTTAGAGCATTTTCCAAATTGAGATTGAAAAAAACTGGGCTTAGTTTGTCCCCTTGTGGTGTTCCGATATTGGTGGTAAAAGGAATTTCTTGTTACACCCATTCGCTTTGACATCTAGTGTGGTTTCGCTCAGTAGAAACTGAATGATGGGCAGCTTGTCTTCTTCCACAATTTCTTTTAAAATTGTCAGCAGTTCTTTTCTATTGATAGTGTCAAAAGCGGCTGACGTGTCAATGCCAGTGATGTTTATTTCCAGGTTTGCATCTTTTTGAACTTTTGCTATTAGCCACCTGTGTGCCGATATTACGTCTGATCTACTACGGTAAGGTCTAAATCCACTTTGTTTTGACTGATCGATAGATATACTTCTATTTTTGGCCTAATACGGCTTAGCACAATAGTTGACAGGTTTTTCCTAAGACTAAGAGACGTCAGCAAATTTATTGGCCTTAAATTTGAAGTGGTCCTTTTGCTTGTCCTGGTTTTGGGATAGTTATCAGGAAGCCATCGTTTATCCTCAAGAGTTCATGCGATTCGAATGTCTTATTTAAAATTTGTGCGATTTGTTTATTCATCTAGAACGGTGGCACATATTTGAGGTATTTTGTTACATATATTGTCTCTACCTGGACTGCGTCCATTATTTAGTCTGTTGATGCTGTCTCTTACTTCTTTGTGAGTGATGCAATTCAATAGTGGTCTCGGTTGTCCATCAAATGGTTGGATATCTTCTGTGCTTTCATCTCAAAATTTCGATTTGAAATGGTCTGTTATTATTTATTTTATTTCTGTAGGGTTAAATATCTGCTTTCCTTTGTTGTTATTGTTCTTGAGGTTTTTAAGGTTTTTCTGATTTAGTAGTTTTACTGCTTTGAGCATTCCTCCATTGCTAGTAGATTTATCAATGTTTTCAACTAGTAAGTCTAGGTTTCTATTTTTTACTTCAATTGTTTTTGTCTTATTTTGTGAAGGATATACATTTAATTTCTTTCTTTTTTAACCATAACAAAAATATAAAGAAATACAAGATGGACTGCTAAACTGAGTTGACCTTCAGCAAGAGTTTTCCTTAAGTTAAAGGTGTTGACTTTAAGTAGATTCTACTGTAGTATTAAAGTTATTGTAAGCAGTTTTAATAAGATTCGTAGTACCCGAGTTGTTACTAAAGTAATACATACATGTACGCATCATTTTAACTAATTTAAGCAAATTATGAAGATTGTCATATATGCAAGGGATAGAATTAGCCATCTATGCAATTATATACATGTACATGTGTTAAGTTTGTGATAACTGTTTTTGCAGTTTGAGAAGTTGCTCTATAATTTTTGTTAAATATCGCATCCTTGAGTTATTGTAAAAAGAAAATTCAATTGAGACTACATGTATTACTAATAGTATTGAAGTTTTATGATTGTTATGGGACTCATAAATCATACCCTCACAAATATCACAGTGTGCTGTGACCAAAATATTTGTTGAAAGCTTTATAACTCAATTAGTAATCAGATGCGTTTTTTAAATTTTCACTTTTTTATTAATTTTTGTGTTGAACCGTACAAAATGGGTTCAATTTCAAATCAGATATTTATGTTATGAATTTTAATTTCTGGTATTCCAAGATATACATTTTGCTCCTTTCTCTTTCCTCACATAGTAAAATCATGTGCATCAAACCTTTCCTTGTTGATCAGTTGTTTTTTTACGATTTTTATTTGCTTCTGCCTATAGTTTAGGCCTACATGCAGATTTATGCAGTGGTTTTTAAAATGTATTATCATTATACTGTATATATTTTGAGAGTGTCTACAACTATAACCCATATTATGCATGTAATACATAAAATGAAATTGTCATAAAGTATTCATGCAGCACGAGAATAATAAAAACTACAGTGGAATCCTGTTAATAATAATATAAACCCCTCTGAAACCCTTCTGGGACCAACTAAATAGTTTATTTTATCCAAAGTTTACACTAAGCAGTTACAATCATAAAATCGTGAGACTGTCTTCGGCGGTGGAAGACTGTGACGATAATTTTTCCAAAAAAAATGGAGAAAACGAAGCAATCAACTTTTTCTTGCGTACGATATAAAAGACAAATGGTCATAGCCTAGTTGCACGTAATGACGCTAGGGAAAGAGGTTCGCACCAGTAGAATCTAGGCTTCTGATGGGCGCATGTAAATCGTTCAATGACTGTCTTCCCATTCTCTTTACTGATGAGACTAGCAATAGCAGCATTGGGTATCAAGAGTGATTACATTTACATTGCTTAAAAAAACTGGTCCCTACGTGGCTAGGTGGGATAATGAGAGAGAGAGAGAGAGAGAGAGAGATTTCAATTTAACTACGTAGCTTGATATGCGGAGGGGCCTACTAGTACTACAGTGAAACCACTGACTGAAAAAATCATTGCAAAAAAGTCAGTAAATATCGGTTTTAAAAAATTCTATAGTATAACTAACTATGAGAGTGAGGGATGGGGGCTATTACTTAGTTCAGGGGTTTAAATACTTTACCCATATAAGCCGACGTCACCAAATTTAAAATCACATAAAAAGGGTGGTCTTTATTGAAGAGTTTTTTTACTGTAGAGTACACTGTACTAACTGGCAAGGGTGTTGGGTTGGTGCTTGAGTTGAACTTGAAGCTAAAAAGATTAGGAGTGAGGAGTAGCCTACATTTTGTTTTCAATGCAGGGTGCTACTTTATCTCGAAATCACTAGGAATCACTCGGAATCGGAATGATTGAGCTAAAAAATCAGTATTCAATGTTAAAAAATCTGTATAGCAAAGTGCCAGTACTCACATACTCTGGCATTTTTTTTAGTAAAAAACATTAGCACTTCAATTTTAATATGGCCACTGTAATTTAATTTGTTTAAAAAATTACATAACGAAAACTGTTAACAATTAAAGACTACCATGCTCTATTTAATAATACAAAAGGCCTATGGTAGAGTATTAATCTATTATCAGATTACTAACAAAAAAATTACAAAACAGTGAAATCTAGTCTGACTCATTAAGTAATTATTATCCAACTAAAAAATCAATATATCGGTATTTGAACATTTTGGCCAAAAAATCAATATAGTGATAGTACTGATACTGATTTTTTTTTTTCTGTATGAATGGCGGGGCTGTAGCAATCACCAGCAATTACTCTAGGAATCACTTCTGGTCAATGCATGTACTGTAGGCTACATGTACATGTATAGATATCGGTACGTATGTGTATAATTTTCATGTTTCAATGTTTTCCCCCGCAAATAATTTTTTTT
>BMAT01008225.1:190958-207381 GCA_019649035.1 Elysia marginata | reverse complement strand
TCAAGGCAGGTTTGACTGTACATGTCATATAATTAAGATTCTAGATGATCTAACTCCACACCAATTGACTAAAATTGGCTTAGATCTATAGGCCTACATAAAACACTTTCTACTTACAGATATGTTAGGGTTCGGTAGCCACTGCTGGTTACAAATAAGAGTGCAGTGGTTCTGCCAATAGTTATTGGAGTGTCTTGCACTTGCAGCTGGTTGGGTGAGAGGGATAGGCTAGCAGGCGGGGGAATTTCTTCGACTGCTGAGGGATGGCCTCATCATGGGTTGCTGTTGCAGAGAGAAAGAAGGAGATGTAGACTAAGCAGCTGGGGGGAGGGGTGAGAGGGGATGAATAGAAATATTTCTACACAGGTAGATTTCCTCAGATGTTTTTTCTCATCTATAGGCAAATACTTCAAGCTTGACATG
Source organism: Elysia marginata (assembly GCA_019649035.1). Taxonomy (NCBI): domain Eukaryota; kingdom Metazoa; phylum Mollusca; class Gastropoda; family Plakobranchidae; genus Elysia; species Elysia marginata. The sequence continues at coordinate 206,958 of BMAT01008225.1, read as the reverse complement.
ATACTGAAATCTCTAGACCTCGCTGGCTGACAGATTCAGAGATAAACAATCGCCAGTTGAGGTGACAATAGTTCTCGTAGTTCTTGGCCATTTACAGTGGAAATCCCCTTTCCCATATCAAACAAACCAGCGTCTCTAGACATTTGACAGGCAGACACCAGTTCTTTCAGTGAATGATCTACAGTGCTACTAATCTAATGCCGATATATTAAATTATGTTTTTTGCTACATTTCTGTGGTAGGGCGATCAGGTCAGTAGGTCTTATATCAAGGCCTCTCTTGAATATGATTGGTATGGGGATGATATATCAACAGTAACAATTAGTAGAAAGGGGATAATTGTCCAGCCCTGTACCCCTTACTGGATAGTTCAGCTTGCAACCGTAGGCCTGTGCTAAAAATTTTTGGAATTTTGAGATTTTGTGTTCTTTTAAATTGGTATGTATATTATACATCCCTTGTAAAATTTATAGTTTTGCACAATATTATCAAGAAAATTGTCTTACCCTTTTGATGAGTCTATAAAATCAAATTTCAAGGTTTTCCAAGAATTTCCTGAAGTGTCGCTGGGTTTATTTTCTTAACTTTTTAGGCTTCGTACAAAAACAGGTTGGTGGGTGTTTAGATCCTGTGCATGGCTTTTTGGATATTGTCTTTGCCTCTACTTTAAATAACTTTAATTAGTCGCAGTGAGGATGATTTCGGATGGAAACAGTTTGAGAGATCAGTGATAGTTAAAATTTAAAAATAATTTGATAACTTAGTAGGTCTTAAACAGGCTTTATAAAAGAGGATACCTGAAAGGAAAAACTTGCAATACTTTGACAAACTTGACTTTGAAGAATTGGTGCTTGTTCAGAATTCAGCTCCAGTATTTGGGTTGTCAAAGTTTGCATAAATTTAATTTTAAGCCTTTAGAATCTTAGAGAAAAATACAATATTACAATCGATATCTTAATTTAGAAGCAATTCATTTAGAAACACTTTCATTGTCAAATTTTTTTCCAACTTTCTCTAAAAATATCTAAATATGTCCTATATTTGTCCAAATTCCTATAGATAAGAAATTATGCAGCTTATACTGTGTAATGTCTTTAGTTTTATAGACTATCTTTTCAATTTCATTGATGTCACTAAGGTCATAAAGCTTTTTCAAACTACAATTTCAGTTTGACCTGTACAACAAATTAAGAGAATTTTTTAAAGTTATATTTTTTGTTATTCTAAATTTATGCCAATAATCACCTTACCGCAGTTGTGAGTGTATGAATTCTGCTTTGAAGTTGTGCATTTTTCAATACACCCACCTTTTTTGTTGTTGTTGATTAATACAATTTAATTAGACAGACAGCAAAATCATTGGAGTTAAAATATCCTTAATTCAATTGTATCATGATCACTACATCAAAGATATATACAGTGGTACCCATTTTTAACGAGAACTGTTGGTATAAAGAGAGATATAAAAATCCCCGTTTTTCTCTCTATTTGAGCCCTATAATTTATTTTGGGAATAACGAGAACCTAAGTCAGCTTAGCCGGAAAAATCTCGGTAATAACGAGAACAGAGTGTTCAGAAACCCAGCGTGATGAGGTGGCTGAGAGAGTAGCGGAGGCCTTGCAGTTGCATCATTCAAAGTCCAAACTAAAATCTAGCAAAGCACATTGAAATCTAGAACTCTATGCTGTAGGCCTAGGCTAGTGCCGTAATGGACACGCATTACATGATACAGTACAAAAATCACAGGCCTAGACACACGAAGTTCTACCCCTTTAAGTTTAACTTCTTCTGTCCTCCCCAACCCCCTCTGCTCCACCACCACCCCTCTCTATCTCTCTCTCTCTCTCTCTCTCTCTCTGTTTGTCTACAGTGTAGGCCTGTAGATCTCTCGCACACGTGCTTGCGAACCAAGTGACTATCGCTGCCACCGCCCGCACTTGTTGTGTGTGTGTGTGTGTTTTCGTACGATGCCCTTTGTTTTACACAAGCTGAGCATCGAGGTCTGTGGATACCAATGCCACCCTACTGGTCCCTTAGTGGCGCAATTTACTGCTCCTCTCACAGTCTCTGTGTCACCTCCCTCCCCCTCCACGTGCGGCGTAAACTGATCGAACTGAAGGGCTTGAGACTAAGAGTAACGATGTCGTAATTTTATTGCCTATTGGCCCACGTATAGCCACACACCATACCCACATTGCCTATCATGATTGAGTGTGCATAACTAGGGCTTACTTAGTTCCAGTCCATTTGATCGCCTTAGCATCGAAGAAGCCAGTCACATTTTAAAAACGACAAACACATTAAATATTTTTGTTCACAAATACATGTAACACAAGGGTCACGTTGAGCGGGTTTACAGGCAAGGGATCCATGGTAAAATTTAATAGGGCACTTCTTACCCCCCTTCTATGTGAAGCCTCTGTTAACCCTTTTATGCGAATAACGAGAACCCCTGCTATAACGAGAGTTCAAGAAAAAACATGAGTTCTCGTTATTACCGAGTTTTACTGTATCTACTATATCTTTTGTAAAATTTTATTGATTATATAATATAGCCCTTGAAAACAATAAAAATTGTACAACCATGGTAATTGTTACGTAGTCTAATTTTATAATTTGTACTGTTTTTTTATCTTCATAAAGGCAAATTATACCATTTGGGTGTACATACTCTAAAAAGATGGCAGATTCAGCAAGTGACACAAGTTCAATTAGAAATGTTGAGATAGAAACTAGTGGAGTTGAAGAAAAACAAGGGGGTCTAGATGTGCCAGAAAAGACAAGTGGGAAACTTGGTGACTCAAAACGTTACTATGCCCTTTATGCTGTTCATCCTCAAAGGTAAATGATTGTTAAGCCAAGTGCTATAAGTCATTGTAAACCTCTGTTACTCACTGCCTTAATACATTTTAAGGTTATGATAATGAAAAAAAAAATTTTGAGGAATGACAAAGGTAATTAAATTGTTTTTTAAGGGTCAGACCCTGTATCTCTTTTAACTCCACGGTAGTGTATTGGTGTAAATTAGATCAGGAAAAGACCTTGAAAATTATTAAAAGAAACAAAAACAAACAACCAAAAAAATAAAAAAGTTTTATTATTTATGTCTCTTCTCTAGGGTGAGGAATGAGTTGGATGTTAAAATTTATATCTGCAAAGACATTGCAAGCTCGAACAAGACATTCTTCTAAGCATCTAAAGGTCAAAAGTTTCATAAAAATTGTCATTATATTGTGGAAAGATATTTAAACTTTTGTTAATTAAAAATATAGACATAAGTCTTAGTCATAAAGAAGAAATAGACTAGAGACCTTTAATGGCGTTCTTTCAAAAAAGAATTTCCAACTTCTGACTTATAATGTTATATGACTTGGAGGCGAGACATTATAGAATCCTATATTATAATATTAATAAATCGCACAAAATTCACAATGTTTAAAGCCTTCCTAAGCTTGTCACAAAATTCAATTAAAAAATATTGATTTCAGGAAGTTAACCAACACTGAATCTGATGACGTTGATTTGCAAGAAAACAGCCAAAGGTGATGCATTGTTTTTGTTGTCTTTTTTGTTTTGGTCATAACAAAATCAATTTTTCTGGGCGTTCATTTTGCAACAAAAAGGTTTGTTATGGTCAAGGTTGTTGATAATCGTGACCTTTTGCTCTGACTACGATTACGTGTGATATAATGACACCCTTAGTTAGCTGTGGATTTACAGAAGATGATAGGACATCAGCCATCTTAGATTTCCCCCGCTATGGGTTTCGTCCTCCTGAGCGATCCCGTAGCATATAAAATCTAATAAAATGAAACAGAACAATACTAAAACAAACAGTAGCCTTCTTACTGCTGACCTCTTTCCCTCTCCCCACCCCTCCGCTTTCTCTCATTGCTTTATGTGTCCCTTCAAGACTTTTCTTTGATTTGTGGCTTGTGCGTAGATCTGCTTTATTGGGCGCAAACTGCATTTTTTTCTTTTTAATGTTTCACTATCTTGGAAAAGTGAGTTTTCAGCATAACCTTTAATTGACAATTCTCAGCTTTAATGTTACCTCCGGCTACATAAGATAGTGCTGTATTGTTATGTCTTCGTTTTTGACTGATCATAAAGCAATTTTCTTCATAGATGGCATGATTCAATACACATGGAAAGTGATTATAAACAACAGGTCCATCAATTCTTCTTGACCATAAGAATGCTGTCAGCATTGCAAACTCTCTCTCTCTTTTTCTGTTTACCTTAAGGGCACTCACAACGTTTGCCGAAGGTTGGTAGCCTACATTTTTTTCTCCTCCTCAACCAAGACAAAGCAGTGTACGAGCTTTGACAAACACTGCAAGTTTCCTCACAATGTATACAGAGAGATAGGCAATGCTGAGAGCGTTCTTACTGTAAAAAAAACTGAGAGCAGACAACTTTGTTGAAACACATGAAAAAATAATTCCGGCATGTGCGTGAAAGTTTTTGACCAAAAGAGTTAATTGACAAGAAGCAGCAGAGGGTGCTTTTTGCCATTTATTTATTGCTTGTTAAAAATAAAACCAACCAAGAGCTGATGAAACAAAACGTAGGTCTAATCCTCATATTCTTGTTGACTGTAGTGACCGTTACATGTGCATGATAAACAACACACAATATGCAACACGATCATTAACTCTGTCCCATTTCTTAGCTTGTGTATAATCAAAGCCCACATAAATCTGACTAAGTGGGAAGTTCCATTTGTTATCATACACAAAGTCAGACCATCTCAGAAAGCCAGGTATAAACACCAGCCTTTCATCCCATTCCCCTAAATTGCGCACACTGGCAGTAGACAACTACCTAGCTGGTTAAACAATAACCAATGTGTCAGGCAAGACCGTATCTAGACTTGTTGACTCAGTATTAAAACAACCCCAGTTTCATGCGTTGTGATCATTTATCTCTGTATAGATAGTCCCTACGGGGTACGCTGTTTAAACGTATCATACGAAGAGTATTTTGCAAGTTTGCACAACTTGGACCTTCATTATGATCAAGGTTTTTTGATAGCCTTCATTGCCAACGTCAAAAAGTATTTGTTATGGCTGAGGTTTAGCAACAACCGAGGTTGTTATGGTCGAGGTCCACTACATGTGATTATGGTTATTAATTTCTAATTTACTGTAGAAAAATAATTCTCCTAAGTCATTTAGTCATGTTTTAAACCCTAATTTTGTATATCTTTGACATGTTTAGAACAAAATGTTTAGTTAAAGAAGCCCCTGCTGTCAACATTACACTGTAATTTAATGTAGCTAAATGAAATTGTACTTATTCCCATTAATTGAGTTGTATCCTGTCACTGAAAAGCTGATTTGTCTTGCAACCAGTCAAAATTGAAAAGTAGTGAGATATATATTGGTATCAAGCAAAGCTTATTTTCTTTACTTTCAAATATAACACATGAAAAGTTCTATCATGCTTCTCTGATAAGTTGCAGCTGTTTAAAGTGGGCTGTGTTAGGACTTATAAAATTTCAGAAAGGGGATAAAACTGCATTTAAAGTTTAGATGACTATGTAAAGTCCTTAGCAACCATACCAATTAAAATTGCACACATAATATATGAAATTTCCACAAGAATTTCGCGTGAAAACTGTTCAGTAATGGTTTCAACATCAATATCTAAATTAAAAAAAAACCACTGACTTCTGAACAACTACTTACTTTGAAAGCCTGTATCTCAAAACTAGGCTTAAGACTTCCTTGGATAAAATTCAAGACATTTAATTCAGCGTTTCTTTAATGGCCATGATACTGAAGCAAATTGAATGCAGAGAAATTGCTAAGGATGGGTCAGCTAAAGAAATATTTCAATCGACTAGTTTTCAACTCGACTAAGCCTAAATATTTGATTGGTCAACTAAAAGTAAGGGAAGGAATCAAGTAGATATTTTCTGAAAAAAATGTTGCCTGATCACCTCCCTTTAAGGAAGTCAGCATCCGCTATGTCAGCCCAGCATCCTAGGCTTAGATAACTCTGTCTACAACTAGGCTAGGCCTATCTTATTTATTGAAACATGAATTAAATCACAGCAGTGGTCGACAGCAGGGGCAAAATATAAAGGGAAATTTTGTTTGCGTTTTAAGCTTTAATTTTATAAAAAAGAAAGATCTATATTTAGCTTATTAAATTGCTGTTATAGGGATTGACTAATCATCCGACTTCAAGAATTTCGTCAACTCCACTACAATTTACTGTTTTTGTCAACTTCAATCGACTCATTTTGTCGATTAACTCATCCTTAGAAATATCTATTCTCTGAACACACTGTATATAATTTGTTTTGTTAATTATTTTACCAATCAGAATCTGAAGATTGAGATTTACAACATAACAAACTTGAAACAAGAGTACTGTTTTAAAATATTTAAAAGAAAGTTACTTAATTTTTATTAATTTCTATTTCATTTGTGTTTATAGTTTGAGTGTTATAGCAACAAATTTGATAGCCGCTGCTGAGATTGACCTACGTAAATCCATCTCCTCATGGCTATCCAAAGATACAGTTTTACCTCGGAAAGGAAGATTTGCATCCATAGGTTTAAAGTAAGTAATCAAAAGTAATTTTGGTCTGGTTGACAAAGAAAAAACGGAATGTTTGTTGCTTAGCTAAATGTAAGGGATGCTTTATTGAATATTGTCTTAAATAACAACCCTTTAACCTAAGTATTGAAGTTGGCACAAATGGTATTCACCGGCAATTTCTTACCTGCTCACCTTAATCATCTGTTCATTTTTTCAGTATGGCACTGCCAGCCAACTTTAAATCAGCTTTTGATTATAAGTTATTTCAAATTAAAGCCCATTAGATTTGTTTGCATTGCCTTTAATCTGTTTAAATAAATTTTTTTCAATAACAGCCTGGAGTCGGAGTATTCCAGTTCAGCCATTTGTTACAGCTCCATTGTGGAGTCACCAGCAACAGACCCACTAGACTTTCAGAATGTTTCTGCTGAAAGTTCCTCTAGTGTCTCGGCTGAAAATAAACAGCATTTTGTCGTCAGCTTTATTTCCTTTCATGACAGTTCCCTTGATTTGTATCCTTTCAAAATAGTGTTACATCTTTTGACTGAAAAATCATTGGGTCTTTTTTCTTTTGTTTTTTTTTTTTTCAAAGAAAATATTAGTGTGTTTAGTGTGCTTTTACTTCTAGTTGCATCACTTTTGGTACAGGAAAGCTTGAGCAGTTATTTGTCTTTCCAAGAATATTGTAGGTAGGGCTTATAGGTGGGAACAATATTTGTAACATGAAATATTTCTTTAATCACTGCAAAGATTTCGCAATGAGTTTGACCAGTATGTGCAAGGACTTGCACCACTTTTGGACAAAGAGGTATGATTACTGCTGGTTCAAACTTTAATTTATGAGTGCCAAAGTTTACTTTCAGCCCAAGGTTACTGATGTTTAACATTTATAAATTGTTATATATCATTTGTGTGTAGTTATCATCTGTGAAACCAAATTTCAGAAATTAGAGCTATTAGAATCTGAACATTTTCTATCTTTTTCAAAACTCTTTCAAAATGTAAAGAAAGTTTTAATCTAAAATACTTTGTCCACTGTATAGTTGAATCGCTGGTTTTTTTTTAATGTAATTTTTACAAATTAAATGTCTACAAAAAAAAAGTTGAATGTGTGTATCATTTACTTTAAAAAATAGCCATTGATTTCATGGAATGTAACATCAATGTAACATGTTTTAAACAAATTCTTTGATGCTTTTTAGCAGACACAAGAATATTTTTCTCTTTTTTTAGACACTGTTAATGGCTCTGCACCTCTTTTACCTCCTAATGCACATAAACCAAGTCCTCCTTCTTTGTTATCACTGAAATATATTATTTTTGTAGTCCTGTTTGAATATTCCATCAACTGAATTTGTACAAATTCATATCCTCTTGAGCAAATCTCTGAACCTTTTTTGCATGATATATTTTCGGTAATGTGAGTGCCTATCACCTCAAAAATAGCTGTCCGTGTTAGATAAGAAATGCTGCTCAAGACTCCCTAGATGTAAGTGCTATCATGTCATACACTGAAGAAGTATTTGATGTAGAAAGGTGTTTTTATGCTTTCAATAAATTTTGATACACCGTGGGACCCCAAAAAATCTTTTGACTTTAGAAGGAGCTTAGCAAGTATTAGAGGGGGGTTTTGACTCAAATGTTTAAATTCTACTTATTGTATTTTTCTAGCAGTTTGTCCACTTTAAAATCACTGAGTTGTATTCCCCTATTTTCACTATCCCCTGATAGGGTGATGTGGAGGTTCAATTTTCTGGCAAAAAGACCTTTGAAATCAATGAAAAATGATCTAAATATAGCCTGATTGACAGCACCAAAGGTAAAAAAAAATTACATGTTTAGTATTTATAAACTATTTTACATCTCATCCATGCATCTGCAAGTACAGCCAACCATATTTTGCAAAGCAGAGTCATCTTCTATCTCCAATTTCATACTTAATACCAATTCACTCTGAATATGTGACTTTTTTATGTAGTTAGCTTCTTCAGTCCTAATCGGCTGAGGTGGATAAAGTTTGTGGCCTCAACACACAGCAAAAAAATTTTGTTAAACTTTCTGACATCTTGCTTTGGTACAAAAAATGGGAGACACTTTTAGTTGTAGTTTGCTGCAAGTACATTCTGTAAATTGTAGACATTGATTATCATTATGCAAAATTTATTTTGCTTTTACTAAAAAAAAAAGTAGTAAGTATTTTGTTGCCGCTTTGAATTTAACCTGTAAGAAATATTGCATCTTGCCTTTTCTAAAGTCCTTATATGAAAATGCTTTTTATAGTATTAGGAGTTGAGACTTCAAAATGCTTTTTCTTTTTTTTTGTAAGCTTTTGGATTATAGTTCTTTTACCATGCGTAAGACAATTTGGATGTTTACTTCCTTTTTATTTTTGCTCAGCTTTTTGTGGCCTGCCAAACTCCCTCAAAGAGTGCTAACAACAGCGCTTTAGCTGACAAGCCTCTTACTTTTCCAGATGTAAGTGGGCCATCTTGTGGCAAGATACTGTAAAATCAGACTTAAATCAATATGAATTTGACTTAACATTAGGGTTTAATCCTTTGAATGTGAATGTCTTAATAACTGGAACTGAATTGGCTTAACCAAAGTTTTGTTTTCATATGTAAAAAGAAAATATTTTTCTTTATTATAAAAATATTACTTTTAGTAAATATTTTTTAAGATTCATGCCTGCAAATCCAAGTCCTTCATAATGAATACAGCCAAAACATATTGTTACGTCAAGCGTTTTTAAGCCTTCTTTGTTAATGAAAAAAAATTCTTCAAGTTGATTGTTGTTTTTAAAAGGAAGTATCAAAAGAATTGGTTGAGGCTTTGAAATACTAGGTTTACATTATAAAGTTTTCCCACACATACTTTATACTTTATATGTATTGAGGCGTTTGAAACTAGATGTATTTATTTAAAACTTTGCATAAACCTTCCTTTTTGAATCTTTCAACACATATTAGTCATGCACAACCACTATCTTATCCCAATCTTTTTTGTGATTTGATTTGAAATGAAAGGGGGGCTTAAAAGCCCGCATGCCCGCATTTTTAACAAAAATCTCAACACTACACTCCTTACAGTACCAAAAATGTCTATTTTGCTAATGTTATCATGCTGTGTTGCTACATTATGCTGAAACAACACGTATTTACTTTTTAAAACAATTTTCCCAATGCTGTTGTTAAGATTGGCTTTTTTATTTGGGCTTTGAATTGTATTTTATTTGCCTAACCATAGCTTAGATCATTTGTAAGAGAAAAAAAATATAGGTTTTTGTTTTGAAGTCAGTAATTAGTTCTTATCAATGGAAATAGTTTGTCTAAACAAAGTAAAATCAGGTGGGTTTTTTTTTTATATTTAATAGAAAACTTATCCTATTGTATCCTATGAATAAATGGCCCCTTTGGCAAAAATTATTGTTCTTTTTTTTTAAGCTGGCAATTCATTGACTACTTTTCTCTTTTTGATTACTTCAATGTCTTAGATAACCTTAGAGCGCCTTCTATATATTATCAAGCTGCAGCATAATGGGTGTTAAAAACACCTTTTGTAGTTGCGCATCGAAGTTAAAATTGTGGCTTTTTTTTTTTTAAGCAGTGATCTGCCCGGGACTAACCAAATGCAGTATCTGCAAGTGGAAACCCTATGAGAGATACTGCACTTGGTTTCTCTAAGGCAGTAATAATAGAAATAAGAAATGGTGACAGTAAAATGTCTTGTGTTACAGCTCAGTCAGCTTGGTACAGGCATACAGACATACTTGGAACAATGGCCAACCGCTGTGCTTGGATACCTGACTCGCACTCTTCAGTTCATGGGTGCAGATATTGAGCACCTCATTTTTGCTGTAAGATGTTTTTGTTTTATAGATTGGAACTTTCTTTTTTAATGACAATATATACCGGCGAGTAAACTGATATTTTGCAGCCCATATGAACAGAATTTAACTTTGCAATAAAGAAGGTGCAGATACCTAAGTGACAGAACCCAATAAAACCAAGCACTCACAGTTTTAATTGATGACATGATAAGCTCATGTTTGTTTTTTTAAAATTTACTTTTATGTGAAATATCTCAGGTTGCAGTGAAGCTAGATCTCTAAATTTTGTAATCCCTAAAAGAATACATGAAATTCTTTTTTGACAAAATATCCTTAAAAGTTAATATGTGAAATTTATGATTATGATTTTTTATATGAACCTTACCCTGGCTGCTTCACATTTGTTTCATTTCAGAGTTGTACCAGATGTCATGTAACTCTTGTGATGCTTATTCAAACCTGAATTAAAATTACAGCTTTTGTTGTCATTTTATTGCACGTTCACAGGCTTTATCTAATGCAAGTCTGCATATATCTGGAACAACCAATGAGATGGAAGAAGATATAAGAAGGTATTTTTAAACCTTTTGCATCATGAGTTTAAAGTCATCTCTGTTTAACTACCTGCAAACAAGCTCGTTGTTATTTATGTGTTACTTAAAGCCCTCAAACTTATGACTCATTAACTTGAAGGTTTGCTTTCCAAAGTGTTTTTTTTTTCAATATTTAAACCAAGTCTTGTTTTGATTGGTGAATGAGGGCAACTTCATAGATATAGACTCAATTTTATACCTTTTATTTCTCTTATCTTTTTTGTTCAGGTTTTTGAAGTTTTAGTGCAATTTTTTTTTTAATTTCTTGACTGAAATGTTAAGCATTAGCTCCTACTTTATTTTGAGCTTCACAAACAAACATTTTAAACCTGATCTTTACTTTTAATTAAATAGAAAAAAAATATGTTCCTTTATTTTTGTTATGTCTTTGATGACAAGTAAATGTCACTTATCGAGTGCTCGTTATATTGATTTAGGCAGCAGGTTTTTGTAAAAATTACTTTTTTCTCTGGGTGGCAGCCCGTACATTGTCATTAGGACCCAAGCCCTGAGAGCACCTTTGGAGTGGAATTGGGCCTGTAAAAATATCCTCCAATCAATACAGAGCTCTCTTTCCTATTTTCTCCTTTTTTTTCTTTTACATTTCCTAGGTTCTTTCGTTGCTGCAGCCTGTCATCTCTTGTAGAGCAGCTTCAACCAGATAACACTAGCCATAAATCTATTACAGGAAGTTCAGATAGTGCTGAGCTTTGGCAGTTACAGGCACCTGTTGTTTCTCTTACGTTTAAACCGCAAGAGCAGGTGGCTCAGGAAAGCAGCAGCAGCGATAGCAGGGTCATTATGAACCCTTTACGTGAGTTATTGTGGCTGATGGATGTTGAGCTGAGATGCAGGATATTAATTTAAGACTGTGAGATAATTTACAACCAAACTTCTTCTTCTGCTGTGCATTCTTGTTGAAGCCGGTATGGGAAACTGGGTGTTCAGTAGTCTGAGTGAAATAATCAGTTTATGGCATGCTCTTATTCTGTGCCATCATACGATACAGTCATGCCTCATTTTATCTTTGTTTTGACAGACCTAGTTTTTTTTTTAGCAGTAAGTTGTATTGTGTTAGCTGTTAAAAATTTTTTATGATACATTTAAAGAATTTAGATTTTCTTTTTTTCAAAATCATAAAAGAATTATGTTTTTTCCATAGAGATATGATAATTTTATTCAGTATCAGAGTTGAGAAAATCAAAACCCTCTAAGTGTAGATGTTGTGGCCCTCAATCTTTTAATCCTCCTGCAATACAACTTTAAAAGTGAATTCTCAATCTTCTTCTTTTGAACTCTAGGTCTTAGGTGTCCTCACTGCAAAATGAAATAACAATGTAAATTTTTTTTCTAATATTATGAGCCTATATTTTGACTTCAAAGGAGATTGGTGTTTTTTTTTTCATGTTTCGCAGGTTCGTGTACATTTTGCAGAAATGCTGCTGATAAGTTGATGTCCCTAGATGTTTCCAATGTCACAAAAATTCGTGATTTTCTAGAGTCTATAAAGCTTGCAGTAAGTTTGGTTTTTTTATTTGATTGGACAAATCCTAAACGTCCTCCGCCTGGTGAGTCCAGACTTTGAGATGCTTAACTACATAATGATGACTTCCTTTGTTGCGTCATCTTTTCCATGACAAGGAATGCAGTGGCGGCTGAATATTATAATTAGTATTAATTTCCTTACTTCTGCTGTTCATTGTGCCTATTAACTTTTCTTGTTCTGGTTGTATCTTTTGTATGTCCACTATTTTTTTTTATTTCAAATATCCTTATTTTAATTTATTACACAAGTTAATTCACGATCTGATCTCTCATGTAGATTTGATTTTTTTAATGAGTATTTTTTTTTTCCTTTGAGGACTAAACTGTTGATGAATATTTCCAAACCAAGGAAAAGATTTTTATACATCTACCATTTAGTCTGAAATAAAACTTTGCATTAATATTCTTTTATATTCTGTCCTCAGTTTGTGCACAATTTGAACAAGCTGAAAAGATTCCTAAAGCAAGCTGAGGTGGATTACTATGATCTCTACAGGTAAGTTGGTGTCTCTGAACTGTGAGATTTTATTTTAATTTTTCTTTCTTTTATGATGAATGATTTGTTTTGCCAATGCATTCATTTTATCACTTGTCTTGTTGAAACAGACAGGACTCAATTTTATCTCAAATTGGTGATGGTGAACTTGAAAGACTTGCAGCCACTAATGGTTCTCTCAAAAAGGACTACCGTAGCACAGTTTGATAAAAACAAACATCATGCCAATGTCAATGTAATTTGGTGTCCTTGACAAATATTTGTTCCATTAAGTTTTGGTTATGTAAAACAATATGGAAAAGATGTTGTGATCCGTTGTTTTGGATTCATAAAAGAAGATAAAGTATGATGTTATGAACACAATAGCTTCTTACTTTCTTCTCTTTTCTAAAGGTGAAATAAGTTATGTGATCGAAAAAAAAACTTTTGAAAGTCATCGGTTTTCAGATAGAGTTTATTATTTCATCATTGACTGAATTTTTTTTTTTGATTACATGAAAAACTACTCATTATTGATGATAATAATAATAATAATGATAGATAGCATTGGCAGTGTGCATGCTCATAGAAGAGCATGCAGTGGAAACTTCCAAGTTCAAAGTCTGATGATTTGAAATAATCATGACTAAAATTTTCTTAGAGTGAGTGTTATATATATCCTCTTTGGCTTCCATAGGTTTGGTCTCATAAATTGAAGTTAATGGAGTTCAATTATCTTAACTCAAAACTTATACACTATCGCGTTTCTAGAATGTTTCCCTCCTGTCTTCTAACAGTTTCACTGTTGCAAACCATCACATACGTATCATAGTAAGCTATTTCTGCACAACCCTCACAGGGCTATGGCCCATGGAATCATTTTGTTTATATTTTGTGTTTCTGCAAGGTCAGGGCGGAAGGGGGTGTTGTTATCAACAGTAACAGAGCAAAAAAAATTGGCTAATTATATAAATCAGATTCTTTGAGTATAATCTGAATTCTCCCAAGAGATTTGAATCATGAGGTTTCCACTGTGTGTTCTGCACGCTGCATATTTAAGTGATTTTAAAAGAAAAAAGAGTGACAATAGGGTTATTAATAAATGGTAAAAAAATATTAAAAAGAGGTATTATAAAATGATTAAAATTTGTATACATGAATAATTTAAAAAATTATAATTTTATTTAGCTATACAACTTGCCAAAATTAAGACATGAGATAGTCTTATTTTTAACCAGTGGTTTTAGTCTTATTTTTAACTTGTGGTTTAAAAGATTTACATTACTTTATTAATCAAGCAAAAGTTTGGGTCAATATAATTTGCACTTTGGGGGAAAAAAGTTGTGTTAAGCTACTTACAAGTACTCACTTTGACAAAAAAAATACCCAAATGATATAGAACAGCACTGACACTGATGCAATGGTTCTTCACAGATCTCTATGTTATCTGAAGAAATGCGGTTGTGGCGAGCTGTTGATGCAGTACGTGAAGCTGGACGGAGAACCAGAGACTCTCAGTGTACTTGCTGCCCTGGAGATTTTCATCAAGGACATGAATCAGAACCTGACCTGAGCTGGAATCAAACGGGTTTCAAGAACAGATATTGTACTTTAGTGTGTCAACTTTAATGAATAATCAAGATTTCAGCTGTTTCATTTCAAATATTGTTCATTAGTTGTGTGTATTTTATCCTTGAAGGCCATAGTGAATTTTTCTATGTGTCAATAAATTCATTTATCACCCATTTAAGTCTAAGTGGAGTTCTTAATGATTGCTTTGAGTGTCATAGGGTCAACAACAGGAGAGGGCAATGTAAATTAGAAGAATTCTGGTCATTCAGGCACAATCTTTCATTATGTGAAAAGTTTTACTTTTAGTCTTTTTTTTAATGGAACAGCTTGCCCTTTCAATTAAAAGAGTGAAGATGTTACTTTTACTTGGATGACAAGGAGAAGTTTGTTACCAAGTTTTTATCTATATCTAAATTGCAAGTTAAACTTAAAGCATGGGAATTAAATCACAAAGAAAACATCATTCCATGTTTCTGGGGACAATTGTCAAACATTCTACTTAGTTATAAGTTTACCAGGTTTGTTGACCATTACAATAAATAACATAATTATGTTATGATGAATGTAATTTTGTTGTTTTGTGCCATGGCTGTACCTTCTAGTGTGACAAACATTCTCTGTCTCTCGCCTGACTGGTTGGGTATTGCTTCAGCTTAGCCTCTAAATCACCGGCTGAATAATTTCATGATAATTATATCGAAGATTGTAAATTTAATGCTTTTTATCCCATGCACGATATATTGAGATATAAACTATCTTTGCCTGAAAGACCTATTGCATTGCTACCTATTCACCCCTCAAACACAAAATAAGCTGACTTTTATAAACAGCATAGCGCTGTGGTCTAGTTATTGTCCTTGATTTTTGTGAACATCATGCCTACATTTATTATATATTTTTATTATACACTATATTAATCCCTTTCAAGAAATTTGGCTTTGTTACTCAGGGTAACTGTGTCTCAGGAGAGCAGCGCCGGTAATGCCTCAGCAGATCAGTACATTAATTTGAAGGCCACTTTAAACCCATATGCAGAGTGTTGCAGGTGCATATCTCAAAATCAAGAATTGCCTGTAGCAGGGTACCCATTTTACAGGTGGGTGGACTGGGGAAAGTCAAGGCAATTGTAACATGGCATGGTGGGGAATCGAACCTGCGACCTCGAAATTTCGAGTCTGACGCGCTAACCACTCTGCCACATAAGAACCAATCAATAAAAGAAACTATTATTTATCATCTGTTGCGTGAATGGTAGGCTGGGCACAGACAGTAACCCATTGGGCAGGCAAAGAGTTAATGTCTGGCTATTATGTTTAATGAGTCATTTGTTGAAAACTTAAATTAGATAAACTACCATCTTTAAAAAAGTGACTTGTGTCTCTTGTTTATAATTAAAGTCTCTATAACTCTAGTAAACCATTTTAAAGAGA
>BMAT01008225.1:138802-152117 GCA_019649035.1 Elysia marginata | reverse complement strand
TTGCACTGTCCATGTTCACCAGCTTTTTTTTTAGTCATCTTTAGATCGATAAATCTATCGACTTAAATTTTGCAGCTTGGGTGTACAAATAAAGCTACAAAAAAGTTTTTTACTTTTCAATTTAGTTTATTAATGTAAGCATCAAATCAACATCAGAAGGTTCAGTATATTTTACAAATATGCAAAACA
The DNA here is from genome assembly GCA_019649035.1 of Elysia marginata. Classification (NCBI taxonomy): domain Eukaryota; kingdom Metazoa; phylum Mollusca; class Gastropoda; family Plakobranchidae; genus Elysia; species Elysia marginata. Next base: position 151,928 of record BMAT01008225.1, on the reverse strand, counting down.
TTGGATCAACACAAATACTGTAAAAAAAATTGTCGAATATCAAAAGCAATTATGTACATATCAAGGTAACATCAGTAGAAGGACCAGCAAGTTTGCAACTTTGCAGTTGCACAAAATTAACCCTCTATGATTAAAGGAAAAATCAAGTTTAATCAACTTCGCAAACCATCAAACTGTTAAATATCAAAAGCACCAATAGTAGTATATCAAAGATTCTTTCAATAAAAATTAAACAATATTTTCATTCTTATTACAATGTTTATGCAAATGAATGATAGTTTACATAGTACATAGTACATGTTTTTACAGTGAAAAATTAAACGCATGAATTACATTCATCCAAATTACTTAGTCCTTTCAATACTGAAAAAAGATGATTGTTTTAAAAATTGAAGTCTCGTAGAAATCAGCAGCCCAGCCTCATTACGTTCTGTCAGCACCTCTGGGTAGACAATATTTTCAGTCAAGCCCTAAGAAGGACAGCAAATGTTTAGGTTGTGCTCAATCCCTGTTCTAAAACAACCTGCATGAAGTTGACCATGGGAAAAGCAAGGGTTGAGAAGGTTCAGGCCTACCACTTTCATTGTCTGCCCCTGGGACTTATTTAAAGACATGGCAAAGCTCAATTTAAATGAAGTGCGTTCTTTTAATTAAAAAAGTTGAGGATGCCATTGGGTCCTCAGGTATTCTTGGAATGAAGAGATCCTCACCTTTGAAGTTCCCTGTTGAAATGGTTGCCTCCAAAACATGGGCATTTAGAGCCTCTACCGTTAGCCTGGTTCTATTGTACAATTTTGGAGGATCCAAGTTGCGCAATTTAATCATTGGACAACCAGGTTTTAGCTCCAAATTGTGCGGAGGAAAGCCCGATGGATCATGGAATTCAAGAATTCAACAGGGTAATCCACGCAATGTCTTCCTGTACAACCGAATCTACCGATTTAGCCATCAAGGGTTCACCTGGACACTGTCGCAGTAGGTTTAGATTTGTCCGTTCCACAGTTTCATTTGTAAGCGCAAGGATTGCTCTCTCGCTGAACCACTCAGGGTTGCTACAGTTCCTTCTGATGTCAGGAAAAATCTTTTTTTTTTTAAGCTCATCTAATTCTAATAAGTGGATTACACGTACAAACTTCTAACCAACATTATCGTCAGATGACTGTGTGACAAGGCTTGGGGCACGTGGTGAGTGCGCCTAACGATAAATTTGAGCGTGTAATTAAGAAATTCAGGCATCGGTAGTCTGCGGCAACACAGTCTTGCAGCAACAGCAAAATATCATGCACTGCCTGATTTTTTTCGTCAAGCAAGCCGTTCTTTGATGTTTCGGTAGCAAGTTCTTCAGCCAGAGCAATTAAAAGCTTCAACAACTTTATTTAAAAAATTATTTTAGTGAATAACAAATGTCATATTCGGAATTAGCGCCTAAAATTAGCCACTTATATAGGATTGGACAGCTCATAACATCGCAGCATGATTGCAAGCAAACGACGCAACTGAGCGGGAGAGAATGCATGTAGATCGTCATAAAAACTCAAGGGTCTATTTGGTTCAATAACTTAAGTTTTGTGAGATCGATAATGAGTTGATACAAAGAACATAACGGAGACCTCTAAACAAAATTTCTATCTAGATCTGATCAATTTAGCGAATCCTAGCGAACTTTTTATTCTAAGAAGATCCATAAGACAAGACTGCAACCAACCTCTCATTATAGAACCCTACCTGAATATTAATACATTAGACAGAACATTAACGTAATCACAATACCAGGAAGTAAAAAAAAGTATGTGCGCTGGCGTCTTTGTCACATCAAAGTAAATCACATCAATTATTTGGATAAAGAGAGTGCATAGAGAGTGCAAAGTTCACACTCACCACTCAGGGTGTCTTATGTGCTAATTACAGCCTGGTATTGATGACGCCATGTATCGAGGTTGCAGAGCTGAAATGATAATTTATATTGAAGACAAATGAGACCGATTGTAAGAGACATAAGGCGTTAAGACTAGCAGTTGAAGAGCTGCTTTTTTAGTTACAAGCATCGCATGTTTGGCCAGCAAGAGGTAAACAAAAAGATCGTTTTCAGAGGAAAACTTATGGCAACAGTTAGATGATTTAAACTTAGCTTTCAAATACTACAGATCAGGTGCTAGGCAAAACGGAGGACCTAATTATCATAATAAAGAGAGTTTGGCTTCCTATCTACAATGGAAAGTCTAAGGTTCCGTACTTAGTTCAGAGGCAGAAACCAAAAATAAAAAGCAATTCTACTAGGGACAGATGCATAAGAGGAAGTAACTTCATTATGAGATTTAGGAGATATTATCGACTGGAAGGGTGGAACAGATGCAGACATTAAGGTAAGAATTGGAAAGGCAAAATCAACATACATGTACATGTACGTGAATACACAACTGAAAGTATCTGGAAAGCCAAAAACATATCCCAAAAGATCAAGAGCAGGCTTTACAACTCAAACGTCAAACCAGTTTTGCTATGTGGAGATGAAACTTCAAGGCCACACCTGGGGCGATTAAGAAAATGCAAACCTTTATCAATAGATGTATGCATAGTATTGTGAGATTGAAATGCCATGATTTGAGAAGGTTTTGGGCGGACGGGGCAGAATTCAGCTAGGGGACGGGGTCGGATTGAGAGTATGGCATTGGATTGGACACACACGGGCTAAGCCAAAAGATGCTTTTTAATTTGAACCAAAACTATTTTTTCTAGTACTTTTGACAGAAAGGGGTGGTTTGAAACTGGGCGGAAATACTTAAGGTCATCAACTTACAAGTTTGATTTTTTAGCAGCGGGATGACTAAAGCATGCTTTTAACACTCTGGTACTGATCCTGACTCCAGTGATTTATTCACAATGGCAGTGATGAAGTGAACAACACTATCATTGTGTCTGAATAGAAAGAAATGGGAAACGCGTCGAGGCTACATGACTTTAGAATTGATTTCAAAATCACATCTTTAACAATATCAGCAGACACTATATAAAGCAGTGCCACCAAACTCTTCAAAAGCAGGATGGATGGAGGTAAAGCTTCAACACCAACCGCATTGCCCTTTATAACGGAAATATAGCTTATATCATATAGCCACTAGTGGTGGTACTAGCAGCAGCAGTAGTAGTAGTACATGTAGTTGTAGTAGTGGTAGTAGTAGTAGTAGTAGTTGTAGTAGGAGGAGCAGGAGGAGGAAGAGTTGTAACTTGTAGTAGAAGTGGCAGTAGGAGTAACAGTAATAGTAATAGTAGTAGTAGGAGGAGCAGTAGGAGTAGATGCGGTGGTTGTGGTATGATAGTTTCAGGAAAAGATATTAAACTTTTAAAAATTATAAATGCAAGAAAAAGTGGACAATTCCAACATACAACTTACTGAAGCGGTCGCTAGATGAATAGTTAGACCCTATAGTTCAATTCAAACATCATAAAAGTACATGTAGACCTACATGTATTTGTAATGGGATTGCAAAAAGCTGTTGACCTAAAGAAAGGCTTACCCTGAAATATTGACTCTATGCAAGCACTGCTTTTTGAAATAGCACGCCAATACAAAAGACCTGATTTCAAGATATTAACACTTTTCAAAACGGTCTTATAACAACATCAATTCATCAGACACAAAAGGTGACAAAAACTTGTATACATATAAAAAGCAAGTCAAGGAAGCTACTAATTCAAAATCTTTATTTCATTTGTACATACATCCAGTCACTTTAGTTCAAGGATAAAAGTTTGGGAAAAGGGTATGAACAACAAATAAACGTGGAAAGGATCAAACATAAGAAGGGTAAATTCCAAGCAATATTTTTGGTAATTGCATTTGTACATTTGATAGAAATACATGAAAATTCTTTTATCCTTTTTAAGACACTATTAAGCATTTCTTGAAATAATAATAATAATATTAATAATACTAATTATAATGATAATAATGATTAAAGATAAGAGCTAACAAACAAATAGACTGGTAAAATCAACAAAGCATTGCATATTCTCAACATTACATTCAGTCTTTTTGAGAATATTGTCATACTTGACAAGTCGTGGTACATATAACTTTTATGTAGATAACATCAAGACTTGTGTTATAAGGCATTTGTAAACAAAAAGGATCCAATTAAAAAAGAAACATCAGCTACAGTTACATGTACACATGTACTTGGTTTCCTCAGTGAATTAAAAAAGAAGCTAAACCGAACTAAGCTTGTTACTGTTATCCAGTTTCACCCGAGGCCAACACAGTATTAAGATTTAAGAGAGATAATACTTTTTAAACTGATCACCAAGGGTAAAAAAGCAAGTTAATGCCTCTGTCTTAACATATACATGTAATTGAACTTACTTTTACCTTACTGTCTCTAATTTAGACAATAAAAACAAAGTACAAAATAAAAACCACAAATATTTAAATAGTTGAAATAAAACTACTTTGACATGAATTTGTATTTTTTTAAAACTTGATATGTTTGTACTACCTCATCAAATATAACCTGTCAAAAATTACATTAATCGCATGCACCCAATTGCCATAGGACTATTAATTTCAGTTAAACTTAAAATCGATTAAAGCGGAACTTGGATAGAACCAACACCTCTCACAACTAAAAAGAGATGCATGTATGTGTTTAAAACTTTAATGCAATAGCTTGCAACCGCCAGCCACAACTGTACTTTCTTGCTCGGAAAGTTACCAGTTTATGCTGCTTGTAATATGTCTTGCATTTTATCCAAATGAGTCTTAAGTCGCAAAGCCAAGATTTGAGATATGAGTTTTCAAAGTTAGGTGGGCCCTCAGAAGTCAAATTATTTTTATTTTAGATATTGACGCTTAAAACCATTTCTAAACAGTTTTCACAACTTATTCACAACTTGTTAATTTTAATTGGTATGGCTGTTAAGGGCTTTACATCTTTGAAGTCGTTTAAACTTTAAACACAATTTTCTCCCTCAGGTGCATTAAAGTTTTAAAAAAACCAACCTTTTAGAGAGAGAGAGAGAGAGAGAGAGAGAGAGAGAGAGAGAGATTGTATTTGAACGATTGAACTTGAAGCATGGAAGAGATACTAGAGAAAGATAACAAGAGATAGGGAGTAGGAAGGGAGGAAGCGCAACTGAATGTTATGGGGAAAAGGTGAACAAAACCGTGGTGAGTTTCAGTTTTGTGGGATATTTTATCTCGAAAAATATAGGCACGGTTGATGCACTGATAATTTTGATCTTCTATAGACCCAACACCTAGCCTACCAAGGAGAAAACATTCTGTGTCCCTTTTTTGTTTGTTTGTTAGTTGCTGTTTTTAAGTAGTGCCCACATGCCTGACCCTACATGACTGTGCATGGATGAGTGTGGAAAGTATAGACCTGGGACAACATTATTATGTTCATGTGTTAATTATAGCCTAGGCTAGGGGTAATCTATGTTTGATAAGCATTAAAATGAAGTGAACTGCTTTTCCGTGGATGCATAATAATGAATCGGGCGGCGGGTTATTTATTGACGATCATCGGAGATATACTGCGAATCAGAGATGAACTTTTACCAGGGATACTCGTCACCACGAAAAATGGTGCGATACCATTTGTGGAAGTCTGACATCCCTGCCTCATTTTGCCTCAGAACAAACTAGAGCGTATCCCTGTCTTCCGCCCTTTTCACAAATTCTGTCGTTCATGAGCCAACATTCAAGCTTACCGTTCGCTCTGCAAACCGCAATTTGAAGCTCACTGATCACAATTTTGGCGGGAACCGCAGAGAAGATTTCAGGAATATTTAGCTACCGCAGAATTTAGCAGATCCGCGGAAAACTCTGTTCCCTGGGAAAGGAAATAAGACATGCTTCAAATGTCCTTTATTGAACTCTATATTTCCTACATATACTGTACCATATTAGGACTTGACAGAACACAAAATATCGTATTTTGTAAAAAGTGGCAGAAAAAATAGTTGAAATTTTCTACCAATGTTTTTAATAAATGATAACTGATCTGCTCTTATTGACTTTTTTGTATTTTACTGTGTTAGTGTAAAATCACGGAAAATACGCAAATGAATGCAATGCAGTCCGCTTAAGTTTAAGCATTTGCAAAAAGCTAAGACAGTTCAAAATACCATAATTTCAAGTTGAAGAATCGTTAACAAAGAACAAAATTAAATTTCTAGTTGGAATTAAAAAATAAATGCGATTTATTGAGTTCTTGTACAATAAAATGGACTCCATTGTGTTTTGCTAAAAGTAATTCTCTTAAAAAAAAAGAAGCCAAGTGCCATTCAAAAATGTACAAAAACAAGAGAACAAGGAATCTACATCAATCTTGGAGGGAAAAATACACATTTACAGAATTAGGCATAAACATAGATAAGAGTCTATCTACACTTAAAACAGGTAGGATATGCGGCTGATAATATTGCTTGAGATCTTAAATATGTCACATGTATAAATTCAAAGATCTTAAAGCTAAGAAGTTTGAGCTCCTGTATCAACAAAAAAAAACTTAACTTGGATCATTAATTATTTGCTAGGTTAGGTTACAAAGTTTTGAAAACCTTTTTTCTGAGATGGGAAGGCAACTACATGTAGTAAAATTGTACACCAAGATCTGCTTGGCTTAGTTCAAATTCCATGAAGCATTCATAAGTATCAAAGGATCAGTACTTGACCCCCCAACCCCACTCCCACTATAGGAAAGTGAAAGGAGATTGTCAATACCAGATTCTATCTTTCAGTGACTTGTAAATTATTAACTCATAAGTGAGTTACAAAGTATATGGGTATTGCAAACACTTAATTTCCAATTTTCATATACTCAACCTGCTGAGGGTACAGTACTTAAAACAAAATCTCAAGGACTGCAGAAAACATTTCGCTTCAAACAAATTTTGGTCTAACAAGGGTAAATTAAAGAAAAAGTCAACTTGGTATCTTGTGTTTTGGTTTCATGCAGTATTTTGGTATATCCAATTTAAGTTTAATGGGATAGGGATAAAGGGGTTCCTTGTTCTATGTCAAATCTTTAACTTTGATGTAGCGGGAGAGTACTTCCCATCTTAAAAAAAAAATTAACATCAGGAAATTGTTTAAATGTAAATGTTATCTAATTTAAAAAAGAATAAACTGCTGCCAAAATATGTGACATGACTAAATCATAAACACGGCATAGCATAGTATAAAGTACATCTACTATTAAGGTTTCTTTTATTGTGGCAAGCAGAATACATGTAGCTACTATGTGCCTTGGGTAAAAAAAAATAATATGACTTCTTGAAAACTTGAAGAAAAACAAATTAAAACCTTGGAAATTATAAATATCACCATAAAAACAATTCAGTTCTGTTATCACAAATAAATTTCCAATGCTTTTAATACCAAAAATTGCATTGAGAAATAAGGAAAAAAAAACAACAAGAAAATACCACATACACCCTTGTATTTTTTAAGCAGTCTTTTTCTCCACACATCATTTTAAAAACAAGTTTACAGCCTATGCGATACATTCAACATTTTCACACTGCAACCAAAATGTACTCTATTCTATTTAAAAAGAAAAAAAAATTCCTTTTTTATTTTATTTTACCATGCATTGAAATTCATAAATTATGGAGAAAGAAAGTTAACTGAGTAACAACAAAAATCACCAAAAATAAAACAACCCAAAATTTCCACATGTGTTGAAGAACTAATAGGCTTCTTTAAAAAAAAATTAAAGACATTTTATAAACAAAAGGTAAAATTCAAATGTGCATGAAAATGATTATAAAATACAACAAATTTAAAAGACATATCAATGGCAGGCACAACAAACCTCTGATTTTACTATAGGAAAAGAAGCCACATCAGAGGTTTGATGTACCTGCCATTGATATAGGTCTTGCATCCAAGGTGAATGTGTCAGATGTTGCAATTTTCATCTTCAAAAATACTGCCGTATTATACAAGACATTTTTCTAGGCTTCCAAATGTAAAAACTTTTTAAATTTAATTATCAAAACTTTATGGAAAGATTTTAGAACTTTTTAAAATCAAAATAGACAAAAAACGAAGAAAAATAGAAATTCAATTGGTGCTTCCTGAAGAAAAAAAAAAGGAGTATCCAACTTCTGAGTCATTCACACTTGATGCAAGACATATGTTTTTAAATCTTATGCCCTGTCTTGAAATTGTCAGAAACCATTCGAAAATGTCTTACATAGGCAAATATAGCTTTTGAGTTGGTAACGATATTATTCATGAAAAAGATTCTTTGACACATTTTAACATGAAGAAATTATGTCACAACAAAATGGTGGGTTAGTAGATAGTTTGGGTGACATGACAGTAAGTTCTAAGGTGGAAATCAATTTACATTATAAAATTATGATCAATTCAATAACATTTTTAACAACAATATTGTCTTGGTAGGTGAAGGAAGAGATCACACTGGGAAGGAAAAAGTGCATATAGTTCTTAAAAATCAAATAAAATGCAAATTTTATAATTTTGTTTGTTTGTTTGTTTTTTTACAAACATAAACTTGCTACACTCAAAACAAATTTCTGAGCTATCACAAAGAAAAGTCACAGTCAAATTGTTTTTACCAAATTTACCAACTTAATCCAAAAACTTTGTTCTGAACTTATTGACTTATTCTATGAGAAATTAGGTCTTCTCTTAGAACAAAATTAGCTTACAAAATAATCTGTACACATACATTATTAATAATGATATCTCATTACTTTTGGCTGGTGTACCGTACATGAGGAGATATATTCAACCAATACCCTAAATCATTTCTTGCACCAATACCACCACAAATACTTAACATAGAAATCATTACGATAATATGTTACATTTGCATTTACTGCAGTCTTGTGGAGACAACAAAGAAAACAAAACAATATAGTCATCTCTCATTTTAAAGCTTTTTCCCCTAAAAAAACAAAACTTAAGAAATTATGATCAATTGGCACTTCACCAAAGCAAAAAGATTGTTAAGGATACGCTAAATTTCATGTTTGAAGTAAATAACAAAGACACAGCACTTGACAGTGCACTCCATGCTGATAACTTGAAAATAAAATTATATAGACTAACACCATGATTTAAAAGAGGTGGCTACAAAGGACTGAGACTTTTGTAAGGGCAGGATCGCAAAATAGTGTTGATGACGATAAAGTTAGAAGTGTGGCTCCTTTTTTAGTTCAAGGTGTCTTCTTCTTGGTCTCTACGTCGACTTTAAATACCCCGTCTAGTGGATGAAGCTGCTGGTCTTTTCCAATTCTTCAATTTTTTTCCCAGAGTTTGGTCTGCAGGTATGTTGGGCTGCTCTAAACTGCCTGTCTGAGCAATCTTTAGTTTTGGCAGTGTTGTAAGACATGCTCTTCGGAGTTCAAGATGTGCATTTCACAATTAAAAAAAAAAGCTTAAAAAGATAGTTTCACACAGCAGAAAGACAAATAGGCTCCACAATTTATAAACAATCCTTAGAAGAAAAAAAAATGTACACGACCAACCTGATAAAAATACAATAATGCTTGTCACTTTAAGCATCCAATTTGAAGATTCTATATATGTCTTGACCATTGCTTCTAAAAATGAAATATTTGCTTTCAGATACTTATAATATTAATTGCTTTTCAAAATATCAGATCTCATAAACACTGCACACACACACACACAAAAGAAAAGGCTAAAAAAAAAAGGTCCAATAATATATTTATCCATACATGTATTGGCAAGGCAGAAATTAGACAGGGCCATGTTTAGTCATCCATGCCAACATTCCTAAACAGATAAGACATGGACTCATTGTGCTGAATGCGCCTGATTGCCTCACTAAGCAGAACGCTTATGTCCACTGTTTTGATCTTGTGGCATTGCATCTTTTGAGCACCATGTGGAACGGTGTTTGTCACAACAACCTGTGGAAAAGGTGAGCGAAAAAAATACCTAAACCTTGGGCCTTGTCAAGACTTATAAGTTTCGGGCAGCTCTGCCCTCATCAGAGGAGTCAGCCATCTCTACAAATTATGTTATTGTACCCAAAAACCTATAATAATATGTATGTACATAGACGTTTTCATAATGAAATCTAAAAACATTTTTTTTCTTACATCATTATCTTTACATCTAAATTCTAATTGTGACTTTAATTGAGAGAGAAATATCCAAGGACTAAAAAAGCTTAAACTGTATGATGCTGTAAGTACAATTTTTACCTTGCATAATTTGAGACCACGAGCATGTTGTTGAATGATAAAATTCATTAACTCTACACATTTTGTTAAACATTTGCCTTCGTAGTATATTAAAAGTAAAACAAAAATTAAGAAGAATCATTCAGAGGTCATGAAAGTTCCATCCTAATTTACCATGGCAATTACAATGAATTAATTTGGATATAAAGATTTCTTACATAAATTGTTGCCTGTGCATTATTTGGACTGTAATTGAGGTATCAAAAAATTTATGTAGATGGAAGAGGCAGTAAGAGAAAGAGAAAGAGGGATACAGACAGATAGGTATAGAGTAAGAGATAAAGACTGACAGACAGACAGGCAAGAAAGACAAAAAGGTAGACAGTGATTGAGAGAAAGAGACAGATAGACAAAAAGACCCTTCCTGCTATAAACTTCATTTTATACCAATCTCATTATGGAAATGATGCAGTGTTGCAGCTTTCTGGAGCTATGACATAATATTTAAATTTATGACAATTATTCCCATCAAAAGCAGCCTACAGTTGACTTTGCAAGAGTCAATTTTCGCTTGAGTAGATCTTCATTACTGAGAACATTACCCTTTGTAATAGCTTTCCTGCAAAACAGAGACTGAAAAGTCCATGTCGACTTAACCATCATGACGGTCAAGTAGATCCTTAGCGAAGCTCAGTGGTTAGCGCGTCGAACTTGGGATCCGGCGGTCACGGGTTCAATTCCAAACCACGACGCATGTTGTAACTGCCTCAGGAAAGCAATTTATCCACACTTTCCACAGTCCACCTACCTGTAAAATGGGTACCTGGCTAGTCTTGAGACTGCCTTCGGCGGTGGAAGACTATAATCCATATTTTTTTTCTTCGTATCCCTGCCCAACTTCTGTTTGCACTCGATAAATCTTTCTGGATAAGTCCATCTTTACTTTCCTCATGTAATAAAGGGTGAAGCGGTCGTGTTATAATGAGACTAAGAGGTAACACAAGCTTTCCATTATGCAGCAACTTTGTACTGCCTTGTTACCTCGTCCCCACAATCTCATTACACAATAATTCACCCACTCTCGTCACAGTCATAGGTTTACCAAAGGGTTGAAGTCACTTTGACTGGTTAAAAAGTAAACCCATGGTCAGGGATGGGCTAGCCGACAGGTGGACCTAGCCTACACATGCAGTGCCAGTCTGCCACATGGCCCACAAACCAAAGCCCACTTTCCCCCACCCCCTTCTCACCTTTCTCCCCATGCTCAATAAGCCCAAGGCTTTTCCCATCTCCAGTCTGCTCCTCAATAGAGTAAATAAAAGTACATGTAAGGCCTTGTCTTTGTAAAATTCTTCCCTTTCTTTTTCCTGCCACACGCACACCATGACGTTTTCAGTTCTGTATCACTTATCAGTTCTGGCTAAGTCTAGCAGTTCACAGTCAAACTGATACTGTTGATCAACGCAACAGCAATCTATAGATCTAGTCTACATTTACCTCTGCACAAAATACTTTAAAAAGCCAAAGCATGATTATTTTTTCTTTTATTTCACTACAAATACCATCAGTTTTAAGTGATTTTGCAATAGCTAATATCAGGGGAAGTAACCGTGTAATTATAATTGTCCAACGTACTTAAACTTTTGAAATCTTTTTTCCAACCCTCTCCCCTCCCCCTCCAAACCATTGATGGTTAAGTAGATGTATGGATAAGACAATTTTGTTCTTAATCCCCCAGAGACATCAGCTTATCAGTAGTCGACTGTATATTTCTCTGTTTACAGAGTGAATAGAGAAACCAAAAAAGGGATAGGGCCTACCTCATCAATGTTGGAGTCTTCAATAAGGCGAGGGGCATCGGAAGACAAAACTCCATGAGTGGCTATCACTAAAACCTTGTAGGCACCCCTCTCCTTCAGGATATCAGCTACCTTGACAAAAGCATCAACATCATCAATCATATCATCCTAGAGGAGAGTAAAAGTATTTAAAAGAAAAAGTGATTCATTTAAGTCACATTACATTTGCCTTAGCTATCATTCTTTACTTCACAATTTCCCTATTTACTGTGTTCTTTTTTTGCATTTAAGAAAAAATGGCTCAGAGCATTTCTATTATTTTTTTTCGCCTGAAAACAGGTGATGATTTTACAAACAAATGATATATGCATGGCAAAATAAAATGCCATTTTGGTAGTCCAGTGAGCTGAACCTTTCTTTTATAACTAATATATAAGTAAAGATTATACCAAAAGCACCCGTATCCTCCCTAAAATGTTAAAGCCAGCAAACAATTCCTATTTATACCTCCAAGGTTTTTCTTGATCCCTCACACAATGCACAATCAAGATTCTAATCTCTAATCAAGGAATATCAAATTGAATGCCTTTGTTGAAATTAAAAAAAAAAACTATTTTGTTTAAACTTGGGTCATTAATGGGTAATCTAGTTACAATTTCCTGATTGTAAACTTGGGCAAAAATTACCGTTTTAAATTGAGGAGTTTGCTATATCTAACACATTTAAATTGGTTATAAAAAAAGCCTCTGAAAAGAAACAAATGTTAGATTAAACAAAATGTGTGGGCTTATTTTTTTTCATTCAAAATTTTGTGTGTGTCTCTAAAGAAGTGAATTATCTTTTTACAATGTTTGTGACACCTACCACAATAATAGCGATTCTGCCACCAACGTCACCAACAACATTAAAAGGGGGTTTCTCTTTGGCTGCTACACCTGTAAATCGGTAAAAGATAATAAAAAGTCGTCAGTTCTTGCTTGTGTAACTCTAAATTTCAAAATTTCGTTTTTATATATGTGTTATTTGTGTGGTGTCGTGGTCTAGTGGTAGACGCTCAGCTTCAGGACCGAGAAGTCTGAGGTTCGAGTCTGGCTTTCGGCAGGTCGACGTTTCGTCCTTGAGAAAGGCTATTTACACAC
>BMAT01008225.1:88447-98711 GCA_019649035.1 Elysia marginata | reverse complement strand
AGAACTAGAAGAACGAGATCTAGATCTAGGTAGTAACGTTAATTGCTACAAAATGACAATGTAACAATTAAGGGTGTGGTTATCCACACAATTGTATCAATAACTAGACCTAGTTACTGGTTTACTATTTTCTCTGAATAATGAAAGTGGCAAAAGAGAATGCAAGTTTTATTTATTTCAGTTTTAGCAGAGCTGCCATTACGGCATTGTCAACCAGTATTGATTTCAGGATGACTACCATAATAAAAGTACTGATGTCAAACCTTTAATACTGAAATTAGCTATAGTATGACATGGGGAAATATCCAAGATTGCTAAAATTTGAGAAATTATTTATGAGTCTAGGCTTATAAGATTAAAATATTAGGCCTACAACTAGCAAAATGCACCAGATCATCTTTTTTTATAATGCAAAAAGAAAATGAATTTATATCTTTCAGAACTTTCTTACTTTTAAATTGAAATTGAAGACAGTTCAACTTCAAATATCAAGGACTTAACATTTTTGGGATACATGTATACTAGATATATGGGTCCCATAGAATTATGATACGTCTTATCTTTGTTGGGCCATGTTTTCGTTGTGAGTACTGAAATGCTTTGGAAATACTGAAATGGAGGTCTCTAAGTGCTAGAGCTAGTTAACTAGGGGTTTGTAGCTCTTTTTTAGTTACTAGATCTAGACCCAAGCTTGGCTAGGCTAGTAGGACTAAGATCATAGGCCTACATCAATTGACATCTCTCTCTGGAATGCCCTTGTCCTGTTTGCTAACTAAAAAAAACTAATTGAAACACTGATTAGATTCTGATCATTCTCTAGTTTTACTTAATTAGGCTGCACCGGAAATCAGTTCGTCGTCAGATTAGATTGTCACTGTCATTGTTAGTAGGCCTAGGAGTCAATACTGTTGGTTTTTAAAACTGTTGTTTGTTCACTTTTTTGCAAGGCTAATTTATACAAGTCCGATGTTCAACCTTCAAGTCATTTCAGAATTTGTAGGTTAAATACTTTTTGTGTACACATTTGTTACCATTTTCTGAATAAGTTAATCCACACTTGTAAGTGAAACATTTTAAAAAAAAATTTTGTGTTTTTTTTTTTTACTTTCAAAAGCAAAGTCAAACTTCTACTTCTAGTGCATCATGCAACTTGACCCTGAGTTGTTTTTTTCATTGATGGCATGCAAGTTTGGTGATGAGGAGGAGATGATGAAACAAAATGAAGAAACTATTGGAGGAAGAAAAGAAAAAGATGGCAAATAAGAAACAAGATTGTGGTCTGAAGAGTAGCTATCCACTATCAAATCAATATTGATGCAATAAGCAGAGAAAGTTCTGAATTTATAAAATGTGCATAATTTCTATCTACTCAGTCCTTATGCTCAGGCTGCAGTATAAATAGTAACTGTTAAAAGTCAAGACTGCGGGTGTCATTTTTTAGACACCACAGAAAGAAAAATTACTCTTCCTTAACCCATTCATTTAGCCCAGACAACAGAAACAATCACACAACCTCTCAAGATTAAAGACTCACAAAAGCAATGGATGTTAAATAATTATGTTGAATTACATAAATTAAAAATAAGGTATTTTTTATGAAAATCAATAAACATTTTCAGAAAAACGCTTGTTTATTTCTTGTATAAAAACAAACACCACAAACATTTCAGAGCATTCATTCAATCAGTCTTGAATTGAGGCGTAGGTGTTATTTATTGAGAAAAAAAGTGTTTATAAATTTTGAGAAAAACGCATTTATATAATTTAAAAGTAAAACTTGTATTTCTGAAAATATGTAAATTAAGTTGCGGTTGCCCATGTTTTATAATTATACTGGCTTGTTTCCACCAAGTCTTCTTTCTGTTTAACTTTAAAGGCCATTTTCCTGGCCCCGTGAACCATATTTTCTGATTTTTGGTTATATTTTGCTGCCGCATGTCTATTTTGAATGGTCTATATCTCAATCTTGCCTATGCTAGGCCTACCGCTCTCACCCCCTCATTTTTAGCCATAAGCGATTTTTATTAAAATGAGAGATGTTGTTTCTTTACTTAAGCGCAGAAAAAGGCCTCAAGATTTTAGCATATATAGAATGCTGTCTGCAAGATCATTGAGTACGCCGAGCCAGTTATTCTGAGGTGCGTGACTTGAGTGTAGCGAACGCGATAGGTACCAAGAAATCGGGTCTAAACCACTCAAAGCGCTTGAAAGTAGCTGTTGAGTTCGGTCTATCTGTGCCTCCACCACACCATCTCCCCCTGCTTTAAGTGATTCCCAATAAGATTGTCTCTAAATATTTTTTACGGTCATTTTTTTTTCTCTTCATTTTATCATACTTTTTTTGGAGGAATGATTTTAATATTTGTTTCTCTTTTGCACATAAAGGTGAGAAGCAATGCACATTGACTCAAACAAAGAGGAGCAATTTTCTTGGCAACTTGAACTGATTGGATGATCGGAAAGAAGAGGAATAAGAAAAACAGCTAAACGATGTTCAAAAAAGAGAATCTCCGAAGAAATTTTCTTCGTGTAAAGCAAAATATTGACCAAAATCTTGGAAGGTACATATCATGATCATATTTAGGCAATGAGGGTAAATCAGGCACAAGTCTAAATTTTGACATTTCATGAAGTTAATTTTTTTTCAAACAGTGTCTTATGCTCTTCTTAGGGTCAAACTGAAAAACAATATCAATCTGTCTTCCCCCTATCCCAAGATCTTTCATTTTGAAGCTCAGAAAAGTGGATGATCATTTCGCAGGTTTTTAAAAAATTTTTAGGACTTTCCCTCAAAATTAGCCAGATTGACTTCTGCTTGGTTTACTCTGTTTTATATTCTAATTAATGTTTGACTCATCAAAACGATAGTTTTTCAATAAAAGGTTTGATTACAGGAGTCTTTGTGCTGTATTTCATATATGCTGTTATTTAGAAAAACATTCATTGTAAATAGTGAACCATCAAAAGTTCTATATAGGCAGCCATGAGTGTAAAATTTCCTGCTTTTTGAGGATAAGCCACTTGCATCTCTGATAAATGAGAACTGTAAAAAATTGAGAAGACTAGGTAAACGAAAATTAAAGCAAATGGGTAGGAAAATTATGTGTTTTGAATTTTGACAATTATAAATCTCTCTCTAAGCAATTTTATCTCCTATCCAGCTAAGCTAGATTAAATTTAGCAGAGCAGTTTTCAGAACGACAACTTGAAAGAACATAAATAAAGAAAGCAAAAGGAAGAAAAATCATCTCCGTGTCTATTTCTAAGCAACTTTGTCTCATGTTCAGCTTAGTTAGGTATTTTTAGAAGCAAATTACAAATTTTGAACAGCATGTCATGTGGTTATGAAAAAACTCAGATATATTTTATTTATCCCAACATTTTTTTTCATAATTGATTATAATGTTTCAATATATTCTCAATTTATTTTTAGTAAGGTGATAGATTAGGGATTTAGTGCTTTCAAAGTAAGTGATGATGAAGACAACCATGTAATTTGTTGTCACAATAAAGCATTTCTGATCTATAAAATATCTTTATTTTTATTTTGTGCCAGAGCTGAGAAGTCGGAGGTTTTATCTGAAGATCAGCAAGAAAATGAAAAAAGAGTTGATGTGGTTAAACATGCCTTTCAGAACATTTCTAAAAAGGCAGGGGTCATCCTTCAGACAGCTGGTGTTGAATATGACAAACGCCTGGTGAGTTGAGACAGATTCCTTATTCGTATATGCTGCTCAACATAAGCTGAGGGCAACCTAAAGTTTCAACCAGTTTTTCTAGAGGCATATTACTGGAGGGATATTTTTGAGGGGTCACTTTTTCGTACTCAGCATAAGTGTGTTTATTAAGTTTAAATCAATATCACTTCCATAGTCACCAAGTGATGCTTAATGGTTTTGATTTACAAATGCATCTCTTACAACTTTACTTATAGCCCCTCGCTTATAAGGTTGTCTGACCACTCAGCTTCTGCTGCTCCTCTTTTGATCTTTGCGATGAAGGTCCTCCATTCGTCTTGGTTCTCTGCAATGTCTCGAATTAAATCCAGGTCTTTCTGTGGTGTTAAAGTCATTTTCTTGCTCGGAACGTGTTTGAGGTAGTTATTTAAAGTAACTGTAAGTGTTGTTATTGGTCTACCCCTTGGTCTTTTATTGTTTTCTACAAAGTAGAACTGCATTGCTTTGTTTGCCGCAATACATAGATCTTATCTTAATATGTGTCCAAACAGTCACCATCTAGACTTAAGTATTTGGAGGGATAGAGGAACTTCTCCACATTTTTTTTAAAGTGAATTGTTTGATATTCTTGTCGGGTGTTGGATTTGAAGGACTCTTTTGAGTTGTTTTCTATGGAATGCATCAAGTCTGTCCTTGTCTGTTTTTGTCAAAACCCATGTGCCACAGTTGTATAATAGTATAGATTTAACTAAAGTTGGAGTCTAGTTTTCTGTTTTGTTTTGTTTGCTCTGTTCCAAATATTTGTTACTTTGTCGCAGTTTGTGAAGCGCTATGTTTGAAAGTTGTTTTGGTGCTCGATATCCTCTTTGCTCTCTCGAAGTGAACGAACTTTTTTTAAAGAGATTTTCCATTCTTCAGTGTCTTTTCTAACGCACGTAAGCTCTGTTTTGTCGACTTTCACTATCAAGTTATGCGTTTTTAGGTTGTTTTTTTTTTAATCCCCGACGCTTATGCTCTCTATTCCTATGAATTTAATGTCGTCGTCATAAATTATTTCAGAGGGCATACAATGAGCTGGCTGCTGTGAGTTGTTTTGCACACTCCTGATATCTTTTAGAGCATTTTCCAAATAGATTTTGAAAAGAGCTGGGCTTAGACTGCCCCCTTGTGGTGTTCTGATGTTGGTGGTAAAAGGAGTTTTTTGGTTACGACCATTCACTTTGACATCTAGTGTGGTTTCGCTTAGTAGAAACTGAACGATGTGCAGCTCGTGTTCTTCCACAATTTCTTTTAAAATTGTCAGTAGTTCTTTTCTATTGATTGTATCGAAAGCTGCTGACATGTCAATACCAGTGATGTTTATTTCCAGGTTTGCATCTTTTTGAACTTTTGCTGTTAGCCACCTGTGCACCCATATTACGTCTGATGTGCTATGGTTAGGTCTAAATCTGCTTTGACTGGTCGATAGATATAGTTCTATTTTTGGCCTAAAACGGCTTAGCACAATAGTTGACAGAATCTTCCTGAGAGAGTTCAGCAAAGTTATTGGTCTTAGATTTGATGGTGGTCCTTTTGCTTCTCCTGGTTTGGGGAGAGTTATCAGGAGGCCGCCCTTTATCCTCAAGGGTTCATGCGATTCGAATGTCTTATTTAAAAGTTGGGCGATTTGTTTATCTAGAATGGGTGGTGCATATATAATGTATTCGTTACATATATTGTCTCTTCCTGGAGCGTGTCCATAATTACAAACAGTGCCTTTAAAAAAGCAGTAAGACACATTACCACCTGGACCAGCTATCGGAAAGATTTTAACGAGCAAATTATTTCCAATTTAAGCCAAATAGACTTTATAATTTGTGAACAGAGACATAAACACCTGATCGTAAATGCTCAGTCTTACGGGGGAACACCTCAACCTTAGATCACAAACTTGTAAAAACAACATTTTGGTTCTTGAAATATAAGATCTGGAAAACAAACAAAATACCAGAACATAGTAACAATAAAGTAAACAGAAACAGAGAACAACTGGAACACTACGTTGAAACAACTCAGAAATGCACAGCACAGCTGAATGAACTCCTACTTCAAAACGATGCAAACCAAAGTGCGGAAAAACAATGGAACATACAAAAACATCGATTTAGTCAGCTGTGTCAACAAACTTGACGAAAGACCCAAAGAGAAAACACTTCTATTATGGGATAAAAAAATTGAACACCTTTCTGTACAATAAAAGAAACTTCATCTGCAAATACAAAGCCGTAAAGACACAAAAGAAACCAAGGGCTTTAAAAAAGAAAGAAATTATTACAAGATAAGACAAAAAACAAATGAAGCAAAAAATAGAAACCTAGACTTACTAGTTGAAAACATTGATAAGTCGACTAGCGATGGAGGAATGTTCAAAGCAGCAAATTACTAAATCAGGAAAAGCTTGAAAACCTCAAGATCAATGACAGCAAGGGAAAGCAGGTAGTTAACCCTATTGAAATAAAACAAATAATAACTGTGAAATATAAATGATAACGGATCATTTCAAATCGAAATTTAGAGATGAAAGCACAGAACACATCCAACCATTCGATGGATAACCAAGACCACAATTGAATTGCATTACTCTCTTACAACTATGAGGTGAAAAAATAATACCATCATTACACAGTTTGAGTCTAAATCTGCAGCAAACAAAATTAATTCTCCTCCAGTATCATTTGAGTGTTAAAAAGGACTTAAAGTTGACCACTTTCATGTTGAAAAGGCATTGTGTGGCTGTTAAATTTTATTGATTAGTATATGTAATAGGTGCATGATTTTACATTCAGTAACATAACTTGCAGTGTAATCACTTTATTGAAAATATAAAATGAAAGAAAATGTTTTGATGGTTATCATAGAAAAACTCAATTGTTATAATTTTGTTGATTTATTACAAGTACATATAATTATAAATTAAAACAAAAATTTGTTGTGTCAACCATCTTTTGTTATTCCCTTTTCTCTCTACTTTCCTATGTTTGTGTCTGTCAATCTTTCACTGCTTGTACGCAAACCCTCGTCCCGTTTAGTTTTTAAAAATATTAGGCATAACAATATCTGTTCCATTTTTTACTTTCCAGAAAAAGCTTCCTGAAACAAACCTTGGACACTCTATGTTGGAGTCAGCCCAGACTCTGGGACCAGAGACTTTACTAGGGTTGGTATCTGCATACATTTTTCCTTGTCTTATCTATTGACTATTAGTTTTGTTGCTACTTACTTGTTTGTAATCATCATGACACTTTTATCATTTCTCAAAGCTTTGCATTGGTTTCCAGGTAAAGATCACAGCCTTCTCTTGTTTTCATTTTCTGATATAAGTATCCATATTAATTTTCAAAGCTATTTAGATTTATCCAATCAGTGTGCTCTGAAATTTGTTAGTAATCCACTTATTTCAAATGTCTATAATCAGAGTGTTTGCTCCTTATTTCCACTTATTTCAAATGTCTATAATCAGAGTGTTTGCTCCTTATTTCATGTACAGAAGAAATGTACCCATAAGGGTGTATCTTTTTACATTTTTAATGAAATATTTTCTATTTGAATTGTCCAGGTCAGTGTGCCAGCTGTGTGGTGACTGTCAAATCAACTTGGCCAAAGAACATGTACAGTATGAAATGACAGTTGAGCAGGAGTTTGTGGCACCTTTGCAGAATGTTGTTGATGTAAACTTCTTTTTTTTTTTTGTTTTTTAACTTTATCGATAATGGTTGCATTAAAAATCATTTGTGGATGGTAAAGAATAAGGCATCATTTTCAGAGTGAAAAGAAGGAACTTGACCGTCCATTGTTATACACAGGAGTTTTTAAAAATCACAAATGCAGACAAATCAGATTATTTGCATTTTGGTTTATAATTTTTTTGTTAGTTTTTTTTTTATAATTTTAAATATGGGAAGAGAGGCATTCAGGAGCTAAAAATGATTTGATTGTTTTTTTTTAATGTTAGACCAAATTTGTTTTCAAGACTTCACCAATTTTTACACCAATGAATGTGACTTTGATAACTATTTACAATAGTCACAATAAGAAAAGAGATTTAAAAAAAAAAGGTAGGCAATGGTTTATGATTGCTCCTTTACATTTTGCCTCTTGATTTGCAGGTTGACATCCCAAGTATAATTAAGCTGAGAAAAAATTTGAACAAATCTACTCTGGACATGGATTCAGCTAAGTCAAGGTAAACTACTGTTTGCTTTTATGAAATATGCTCAAGTAAGTGTTGTGCTCTTTAGTTGAAATCTGAGAATTATGTGCTCTTTAGTTGAAATCTGAGAATTATGAGTAATAGGTTATGTCGTATAAAAGCCGATGTTTGCACAGATTTGTAATGTTCAACCATTTGACAATACAAATCTTCCAACTAATAGATAGATCAGTCTTAGTGTAATTAGCAATGAAAGTTTGTGTTCTTATTTTTCGGTCTTCAATTTTTAAAGTTATGTTCACTTTTATTTCAGATTTAACCAAGCAGTGCGACAGTCTCATGTGCCAGGAGCAAACATGGCCAATGCAGCAGCTAAAGCTGATGTGATCAGAGAGGAGTTTGAAGATGCTTCCCAGAAAGTGGAAAATATCAAAGTAAACTGGCATACCACTTAGGATGCATGAGTTTTTGAATTATTAATCTCTGACACAAAAAAAGTTTGCAATTTGGGACTCCCTGCATTCTGACAAAAATTTATTTACAATGGGAAAGGTAGGAAAGAGAGAGAAAGATTCAGTTCAACTTAAAAGCTTAATTTTACATTTTTAACATTCTATTTACTGAAAACTATGGGAGAGCTGGATTTATGTCCTTCTTTGGATTCAATTCTTGTTCTAAATATTTTGGCTTATATTGGGTATATGTCGGAAATTAAATAGCATTAATGTTTATACTTTGTTTTGCAATTTTAATGTGAAACTTCCTATTCAGTCTTTTATTAATTTTTTTTCCCCACAGGACAATCTGTCTATTGAATTATGCAATTTCGCTGCCAAAGAAAGTGAGCACAGCAATAGACTTTTGTTGGTAAGTTTTCATATTTTTTAATTATTATCTATGACAATTGACCAATTTTCATACAATTTATATACCCAATATTGTTTTCTAAGGAGGGGAGTTGCAGTTTACACTTTCTTTTTATTCCTGTGCGTATTGAGCTTAAGTGTTAAAATTGTTTGCCCTGCCATTTTTTCAAAATAGTATGAGAATGTTTTTTTTTTCTTCTTTAAATTCTGCTTCAAGTTTTTTACTCTAAAAATGTATGGTTTGAGGGTTTTAAAAAAGAATTTTATTTTCAAAATAGCTGCCACTACCATGGCAACCATAGTATATTTTTTATTCACGTAATTTTCTACTGCCAAGCTAGAGCTCTTATATAAAATTTAATACACATAAAATACACATAAAACTGAAACTCCACTTTTTTACCCCTCCAAAAATTTCAAAGTTACTTACAGAGATGTGTGACGCCCAATTAATTTTAAAAGAGAGACATGCAGTGGTAATTTATTCAAATTTTTTCTAGGTTATTTCTTGATCTTATGTCTAAATAGTTAGTGTGTATTTTTTTTAATGAGATCATTTGCATTTGAAATGACTGTTTTTCAGCTTCTTTTGTTTTTTTTTCTCCTTTGTTTAGCTTCTTGAGGCTCAAGCAGAATTTCACAGAAAAGCCTTAGAAGCTATTGAAGACTGTATTCCTCAAATGAAAGTGGCCATACGTAAGTATTGGATTAAATTGTCTTGTCAAAAGTTTAAATTTTCCAATATCTAGCAGCCAGTGGTGATAAGCATTATGATGATTTTATTTGGGACAAGAAAGAGTGTGACAGATAGTAGATTTTAATGTTTTTCCTTTTACTCGAGGAAACACAAAAGGATGTATTTTATTCCCAACACATATGATAATTTTATGCATCACAAACTTTTTAGAGATCATTATAAAAAGCAATGTTTGATATGTTGGCGTACTCAAAAGCACAAGGTGTGCTGTTTTCCTTTTAAAAATAGAGGATAAAAAAAGTCATTGTAAAATTGAAAACTGTTAATTGCATCTTTGGGGCTTAGATTTATATGAAACTGTTTTCAGAAAATTCTCCTGCAAAGCCTTGTTACGGAATGCCATTAGAAGAACATCTCCGTCTCATGTGTAGAGACATCGCCTTGGTTCTTGAAGCTTGTGTTCTAACTCTCTTGGAAATGGGTATGGAAGAAGAGGTAAGTTCATTGTCCTTTAATAGATGTTAAGCCAAGGAGGAGACAACACAAGACCAAACTTATTAATGCTTAATAAAATGTTACTCTCAATTCTTGAAAAAATATTATGGAAAGGGACTTTCTGGTTGATACTTGACTATAAAAGATATTTAAATTTAGGGTAACTGCTTTAGCTTAGTGCATTCATTAAATTCTAGTTCTCAGAGCTTTCCAAACTTTTTACACAAGAAATTGAACATTTCCAACAAATTTTAAAAACTTTAGTACAATATTCTTGTTTGCTATAGTTGCAAATGGCTTCTTTTTGTAGAACATGTTTGTATTCCACAAACTTTCAAAG
>BMAT01008225.1:58706-74238 GCA_019649035.1 Elysia marginata | reverse complement strand
TTTTATCACAGTGCTTATTTATGACTTATTGTTTGCATTTCTACCAGAGCTTGACTTCTCAAATGTAGGTTATCACTATGAAGAGGATCAGGATGGAACAGCTCCACAAACCCCTGTTGATTCATCCCAGCCTCATATCACGAATACGGAAGCCCTACACGTTCAGGTAGGAGATAATGGTGTTCTTGGATGCAAAATCTGCAGCTGATTGAAAAATGCTTAGAAGAAGCTAATACAGAGTTGCCAACTAGTACTGATTTCAGTATATTAGTACCGGTACCAGAAATACTACAAAAATACTGGAGTACTGGTGTCACATTTAAAATACTGAAAATAGCTATCAATTAGGAAAATATGTGATCGTTGAAATTGGAGAGAAATTGTAAAGTCAAGGCCTATGATATGAGAAATGCACCAGATCAGTTAAAAACAAGTCAATGCCTTTTGAGCTAAACTCGTAATTTTCTTATAAATTAATCAACTGGAAGTAGAGACAGTTGAACTCCAAATATCAAGGACTTCACTTCTGCAAGGAACCTCGTCTCATACAGGTCCCATACGTTTAACCTTTATTGAACCTTGTTCTTGTAGTGAGTACTGAAGTGCTTTGGAAAGGCCTTAATTGTCCCTAGTTTGAGCTTGCATACCACCTCTAACTATTTCAACTTTTAAAACCTTTATTACACTCTATTAAGTCAATTTGCTTTTATTTAATACAGGGCTATTGAATTTGAATGTCTTAGGACTCTGTAAACTGACTTCACTTGGATCTATATATTTTTCATTTCCTTTACAAAGTATTTTTCAAATTAGGAGGCTTAGATACTAAATGGACATGTATTATGAAATTTCATTTTTTTTTATCCGGCGGCTATGCGTTTTCAATCCATCCACTTTTTAACAATTAATAATCTCAACCTATTTAAAAACTATGCCGTTGATCTGTTGGTGGTCCTGGAATTTGACAATTGGTCCTTGAAAAGTCCTGGAAAAGTACTTGAGTTTTTTTTCTTGACAGGCTGCAGGAACCCTGTTAATGTCTTTGAGAGTTGACTCAAAACTTTCAGTAATAGCAACATTTATTGAGATTTGAGACAATTCAAACACCAAGGACTTAGCAGTTTCTGCAAGTAACCTCCCCATGTCCCATGAGTGTGTCAGCAAGATCCAAAAAAGACACTGTGAGTACTGAAATGAAGGCTTCAGAGTTCTGGAATCAGTTGATCAAAGGTTTGCAGTTCTGCAGTAAATAATTATGAACCTATGGAAATTTAGTCTATTGATCTGCATTCTGCAGTGCAGAGTGTCCCTGCGAGTTGACAGTCCATTTTTCTTTGCCTCATTCACTGATGGTGGACATGAAATTTTCGCTCTAGTTCACGGCCCCGTAAGCATCTTTCAGAAGGGATAGACCATTTAGCAAATTTGAGTTCCATGTGCATGATTTGGCTTCCCCTTGTGCGCTCGACTGGCTTGGGTTTTCTCCATATAAATAATGGTACAAATCCTATGTGGTAGCATACACGCAATGTGGCCTGCCCATCATAGGCAACAAGTGCACATTGCCATTTCAGGATTTCAGATGTGGCCTGGATGTTACAATCTTCACAGGTTTGGGTGTTAGGCAGGTGCTGAAATCAAGAGAGACCAAGAATGGTGAGAAGGACATCCATTGGGAAAACTCATAGATTGTTTAAATCAGTTTTCCAGACAGTCCAAGATTCAGCTGAGTAAAGCAGGATGGATACAATTGAAGCATTATTAGATCTTCCTCTTCAAATTGATTGACAAGTCATTGCGGTCAAACACCCATTTTTGGTGCCTCTGGTTTGTTTGTGAGGCCTATGCAATCCTTTGTGTGATATTCTCAATAATACTGAGGATGAATATCAGCTCCAAAGTACTCTACCCTAAATAAGCTCAGGCTCATATTGAATTTTTCTCTGTTTGGCAGGAAAGCGCTAAGAAGTAGGAAGGCAAAGTTTTAGATGTTGGCTTAATCATCATTTAAAAAATAATATCTTTTTATAACACAGACTAGATGGCATTTTATCATGAGCACTGATCAGGACTTTATCTTTATCTTAAAATGAATATGCAGGCTTTGTGTGAGTGGGAATAAAAAAACAAAATTGATGCAAATTACTAAAAAAAG
Source organism: Elysia marginata (assembly GCA_019649035.1). Taxonomy (NCBI): domain Eukaryota; kingdom Metazoa; phylum Mollusca; class Gastropoda; family Plakobranchidae; genus Elysia; species Elysia marginata. Next base: position 72,083 of record BMAT01008225.1, on the reverse strand, counting down.
AACTTCATTTTTTACTCCTCAGGTGACACCTGGTCAATGCATGGCTCAGTTTTCAAGTCCGGGTGTTTCACCAGTTGCCTCTACAAATTCTTCTTCCAGTAATTTACCTGTGCCTTCTGATAGGTAGGTAATGAAATAACCAGAAGAAAAATTAAATGCATTTATAATTATGAGTTGCCAATTCAAGAGTTAAGTGCATTGTATTGTATTTTACACTATTCAAAATAATTTGACACCGTAGGGTGATACACATTTTTTTGTGGTTACTACCTTAGTTTGACATTGAGCCTTGAAACAGTGCAAAGGCTTCTTAACATATTCGTCACACGAATTCAAATCTACCAAGATGGGATTTAAGTCTGAATTACACCATCATAACAGTAGATAAAGAATGATAGTGTTTATGCTTTTTTTTTGTTCATGCATTTACTTTTATCTCAGTTTTTAAAGGAAATAATGTAAAAAAAAATTTTTTTTTTTTTTTGCAATTTGGATGAATGCATGCAAATTGTTATAGAATTTGTATATCTGAAGTAGAAATGGCATGGCTTGCTTTTTTCATGTATACAGTATTGGTTTTCATTGGTTGATAGATATTCCATCAACTATTGAAGGAATAATTAACACCTTTCGGGATAAAACAGAGTTTGGACAATAGCGTTGTTATAAGACTTACATTTTAATCTCGTGTCAATGTTAAAGTTTATTTTATTAAACCTGGATATTAAAAAAAAAAAACACTATACATAGATATCTGTGCAAAAGGTCCGTTCAAGCAGACCACTTATGAAAACTGCATACCCTATGTTTTATAACACTTACAATGTGCTCTAATTATTCATTTCACATTGAAAAAAAAAAAACAACCTGAAAGTGGTTGTGAGGAAAAATGAAAAAAAAAAAATCTTCATACTTTTAAATAAAAACAATCATTACATCAATAAGAATAGTTTGATCAAATCTTCCTTTTGCTGAAATTGCTCTTTTAAATATTTTTTTTCAACATTTACTTTTGACTTTCAGCCCAAGTGTTACAAGTCCAGTACAGAGACGAGCAACACGCAAACCAGCCCCACCACCACCACCTGAGAGGCCTTTTAATGTGGTCGTCACAGCTACGGCAACTGGTAAGCCAGGGAGCAATAACGTGAGCCCAGGTGGCATTATGAGCGTTTCAAGCACTGGCGGATCAGGGGATGCCACAAATAGCCATGCCCAGCAGAACAAGGTAGCTCCCTTGGCATCTCCAGAGTCGAGCTCCGAATCCCACTCTACCCCTGCATTTCCGGATAGGGACAGGTACCGCATGTCATTTCATGGAGATAGGCCATCTGTTCCCCCTCCAGACAAACCAGACCGGCCACGCATACCACCTTTGTTAAACCCGCCCCCTGTTGCAATCAAAGGACACCAGAGGTCAGCCTCTACAGGGGCCGTCATGCATCCGGCCACCAGCAGTTTGGAGAGTTTTGCCGGGGTGCCCAATGCAGGTAGTTTATCTTTTCCGCCAGTTATTGAGGGAGGCGATCCAGCTCTTACTCAAGGTGCAGGGTTTGATTCTGTTAGCTCTTCTGCTACTTCTCCCACCTCAATGCAGCCAGGCACATCAAACACACTGGGCAGGCATAGTAGTTTGCGACCCAGGCCTAGCCCCCCACCACCTCCACCCCCAATTGCAAAACAGACAGAGGATACCAAATTGTGATATATATATATAAATATATTTATAAAGTAATACAGTACTACAGGAACATTTTTTCCCCGCTATCAGTCAGCTGTAGTCAATAGTAAGGTTTGTGTTAGTAGCTTTTCAATGTGTGATATTAACAAAAAATGGTTTCACCCTTTTTATCAGTATACCCTATAAACTTACATTTCAGTGATATTTCCTTTCTCAAATGCTTTACAATATTCATATTGCTGCCTTAAGCTTTTGTAACTTTTTGTTGTTTTTTTTTGTTTTGTTTTGGTACTCTTTGTAACAACTTACAAATGTTCCAAAATCCCATAATGATTTGCCATACTCAAACTTCTGAAAGTTATATACAATTTATTTGTAATGTTTGAAAACAAAGTCTTCTTTGACCCTTGTATAAAAATATTCATGAAAGTAGTTGGGGAAATTGAGAGCAAAAACTGTTATAAATTAGGGTATGGGAATAGCAGAAGAGCAATGTTTTCTTTTTACAATTGTTATGACTGACTTTTTTTTATGTGCATGTGGTTGGGATAATAATCTAGTGTAATTACACTTATAGCCTATTTTATTGCATGGTTTTAAGGAGTTCTTGCTGATATACACATTAAACAAACAAAAGTTCAGATGCGTAGAGAATATTTTTATATGTAGCCATAGATTACTCTGGCAACATCACTTTTTAAGAATGATCTGGTGGGTTTTCATTTTTCTGAAAATAGCCAAGATCATACGGGATTGTGTGGGCTTTTCTTCATTCATTCTCACCACAAGTTTTGCCACCATTTTGACATGTGTTTTTGTACCAAAAATATTTTTGTTTTACATTCTGAAGCACCTATATATTTTTTCACGAATCTTAAGATTTGCTTTTGGTCAAAATAAAAAGTTGTAAAAGAGTATATAATACATTTTTATCTTATTCAAAACACTTAGTTTAACCAAAAGTGCAGAATTCTTTTGACTCATGTTAGGGATTTAAAGCAGTGGGCTGAGGTATAAGAATGTAGCAAGGATATTTTTTTCTTTTCTTTTTTTTTAAACAAAAATATCTGTTGTTTAAAGTTAAGTTTCAACAGAATTGAAGAAGAGGTTTGAAGTCTTCAATGAATAATGGGCTCCTTTTTCATGGCAATATGTAATCAAAATAAAATCAAAAGTTTTATTTGGTTATCTGTGTCATTTGTAATTGTATTACAAATTCACAATAATTTATCATATAAATAGGAAAGCCGCTATGATGTGGGATCTAGATTTTTTTGTTTAAAAAGGTTAGCCATCAAATTCAACAAAATAAGCAACAAAATTAAATTAATGCAAAATATTTTTTGGAACACTCAAATAAACCTTATGGTTATACAGTTTATGGTGCACTTTATTTTGTGTTGCTTTGTAGTTGTTGTTTTTTTTTAAAACCATTCAAGAACATAATTTTTTTTTTACACTGTATCTGGATTAGGGTGAGAATGCATGGTTTTTACATTTTAAAAAATCTGTCAGTTTTCATCATCATTTTGAGTTTGTCTAGTGTCACAATCTCAAAGTCAAGTCAGCTTTGTATGTAAAGTGGATCCCCCTTTAGGGGCATTTAAATAACCAGATTGACAAATTACATGTTCATGATTGTTCTTACCATTTTACATCTCTGTCTCTCATTTTAGATGGGAAAAGATAATTCTAGAGTAAGTAGAATTTCATCTTATTTCACAATGCCCTGTGAAGTGCTTTTTTTGCCTGTCTGCTTCTTTGAATATTTTTTAGGCTTCAGATACAAGGTCATAATTCAACCTGTTGCAGTCCAATAATGACCAACCACACTCTGTTTTGTTATGATCATTTCTTAAAAATTCATTTCAGGCTTTATATTTATAGCAATATTTTAGCGTGCTGAAAAATATCTTTGTGAAAGCTTTTTTTTTTCTGTGTTGTTTGTTCTCAGGCCATTGGTATTTCCCCCCACTCCATCTAAACCTGTATGCCCTTTGTCCCCATTTTCATCTTTTTAAATGTTAAAAAAAAATTTTCTCACCATCATTGTGAGTACTGTCATTGTCTTTGTAATTTTTCTTAGAGATTGCATGTCGGATGTAGCAAATTGTGTAATTATTGCTTAAGCAATTATTTTATCTATTCTTTTGTTTGTGTGTAGATTTCAATTTTCAACTGATGCTGAATATGTTTTAACTTATTCAGGTCACTTTATTAGATTGGGTAGATCTACTAAATGGCAAGCACCTTGTAAAGTTGTGGTACAAGTTACTGTAAACTCATTCTCTTATATAAAGAAAAGCCTCCCCTTCCCTTCCTCTCACTTATTACTTCTCTTCAGTGCATAATATCATTTTACATGTTGATTTCACCCCGAGAAAGCTCTAAAAATTTAAAATGTTTGTTTTTATTTTTGTTGAAAACTTTATATACAGCAAGCAACGTTCTGTAATTATTTTTTTTTATAATGTATAAAACTAAATACTAAAATAGTTCCTATTTATATGAAAGTGTGTTTCTCTGTAATATGACAAAATTTATTATTCTTTTATAAGATAAAGCATTACACATTTGCACTCTGTGATTTTCTTTTTTTATTTGGGCACATACACCCTTGCCCATTTTGTTGTTGTGTTTTTCCCATTACATTTGCTCACAGTGTGTTCAATTATGTGGAAATTGTTGTTTGCATTTTATATCTATAAAAAATGTAACAGGCTTTCCCTACATTTTGAACGTAATAAACTTTGAAGCCTTGAGTTACTTTATAAGCAATGAAAAGTTTGAGGTATCAAATTTGGTTCCTTTCTAGTAAAGCAAATAACCAAAAGGCTTATTTACAAAATAAGAGATAACATTATTAGGCTGCTGGGCTTTTAGGTGCTCTACACATGCACAGAAAAAAATATATCTTGTATATCTATGCATGACGCTTATGCTTTTTTTTTTTTTTTTAAAAAGATTTTATCAGGATGAAACAGGGGTAACTTAAACCCATGTATGGTTTTGGAGTTGATTTATATTCAGCATTTTACATAGATTTTTTTAGTACTTTCGGGTAAACGTCTCGTCCCTTCCCGCCTAATTGCCCTGACAGATTTTTTTTTTCATGTAAGAATTTGATCAGCACCTCTATTTTAAACCCAGTAATTTTCTTCTGTTGAAGTATAATTGGTATGGGCATGAAAGGAGTCTTTGATATAGATAATAAGAAGATAAGTGTTATCTTAAGACTTATTCAAAGGAGCCTTAGAATTCAAATGGAAATTTAGCAGAAGGTTTATGTTTTAGCCATGAAAAAGCCTTGTAGGGAGATCAAATCAGTTTGATAAGGTGCAGGGTCAAATAGAATGTTTATTATTTGACAATAGGTTATGTTAAGGTATATAACTGCTCTACAGCTGACATATTAAGTGTATGTACCAGAAGACTTTCTGTCTCATAAAGTTTCACTGTAATCTTTTTCTACATCATTTGCTTTGGGAAGCCTGACATTCTAATGCTTGTCGAAGAAATTTTGGTTTCCAAGGTTGTTGCCAATTTGCAAAGCTTTTTTTTAAATGTACATATATATCATATTTTTGTATAGCTGTTGTTTCTAAAGTTGAAGGCTATTTTGATTTTGCAAAGCCTGGCATATTTTAAGTTAGTTTTCAATAAGTACCAACACTATGTACCTCATGATTATCAAATCAGCGGGTGGAAAAGGCAACTGTGATAAGGTGTCCCAACAGAGCGTTTAGTCAGTGACCTAATGACATTTTTTAAATTAAATTTAGGACCTAGTAAGTAATAGCTTTTACAGATTTTGTTGGTCTCGAACAACGCTAGGCCAAAGTGACAGATATTTTTCGTGACAAAGAGACTTTAACTTGTTTTTTTTTTCACTTTGTTTTTGTTAGTTCTTTAAATGCATTTACTGAAAGTCATTATTATTCAAGCATGCTGTTTTATCGTTACAGAAAATCTTAGCATTGTCTCAACCCTATCATATTATCATGGAACACAGATTGACCATCTAAAATCTAAGCCTCAATATGTTTACTTGCTATGTGCAAGAAGTTTTCATTAAGTGAAGAAAATAATCTATCAGTATAGAAATGAGTCAGTATCTCAGTATATTTTTGTGAACAAGAATTTATTTAAAAATCTGCTCTGCTTTTACATTTTCTCATGGGATTTGAAAAACAATTACATTGAAATGCACATCATCTTCATTTAGGATAATTTTTCAACAACTAAATTGTACTGGTGCTTTTCAATCTTTAAATCCTTTTTTTTTAAAATAAAACCATAGACCTTATTTATTCATTCTCTTGTCTCAAATAAAAATCTTTGCTAGTGTTGGATTTTGTTGTATACATGTATTAATTTTATTTTACTCTAACCTGAAGCATGTCCATTGTATTTTTATAATACTAATATTCATATATTATAATCTCTTATTTCTCTTTGTTTTTACATTTTGTTTACATTCTCTTGCAATTTATATCAATCTATTTTGTATGGTGAAGTTCAGGTAAGTTTCTCCCCCTAACTCCTGTTTACATACAATTACAAAGAGGAAAGAGTTTGTGCCTTAAAGTAAAAAAAGTATGAATTTCATGCCTATAAGACAAGATTTTAAAGAAAAATTTTAAAAGTAAGGTAAAATCATGGTATACCCTTTGTATTTCCTCCTTATGTAGAATTAGATTTGGACACCCTGCAAGCAACAGAACTGTGATTGTTACAGGAGAGACAGTCACTGGGACTTTCCCTGCCAAGGCTGAGTTAAGCTGGCCACTGTTTAGTGGTTCCTTTTCAGACTGAAAGCCTTCAGCATTATCATTTATAGAGACTATAAATATTTTAAGCCTGAGAATATTGGTCCGTAGGGGCCAACCATTGAACCAAATAAAGTGTTAACAGAAGTAGAAAGATACTTGACATTTACAAACCAGGCTTGCATCCAAAGAAGATTGCGTCCTACAGCTATAATTTGTGAAATTTCTTAAAACAATTACTTATATCTCCAAATTTTGAGTCAGTAGCTTTTTTTGTCTATGACACCTTGTCTCAAAGCTTTAAGAAAAATGTATGGCCTTTGGTACTCATCTTGCTATGCACATATGATATTGCTGGAACAATTTTTGTAATAATAAAGAGAGAATCCTTTGCCTCACTAAGTCTAATTTAAAGTTGTTCTTTTAAAAATACTAAAACTCCAACATCCTGCTGGAAAATGTCTAAAGATCTTATAGCAATGGAACATATCGGGAATAAAGAATAAGTTCAATAAAAACATCCAGACACCAGAAAATTTTAGATCCCCAAGAATATTTAGTGAAGAAATGAAGGCCAACATTGATAGTTTAGTAGGGGCAGGAAGCACACAAACCATGTAGCTCCTTAATTTTATTTTTTTAAATAGAATAAGCAATCACCTGCACAACTATTGGTGCACAGACAGTATTAGATGCAAGGGAAATAAACTTTTTACTGACCTATTTCAAATGCACTTCACTGGACTAAGACCTTTTGTGCCCAAGACCATCAATGTAAATATATTATGTATATGTATATTTCTGCATGTTATGAGCCTCTCCTGATTCCTTAGCGTTGACTGACTTGTTGGTTTTTGTTTCAATAGTTTGTGTATGTGAGTATGCATATACTCCAGACATGCCCTACAGCTTTTACAAGTTTCAATGATAATGTTTTGATTTGCCCCATGGTAGGATGTTCTCAGTATAACCATGCTTAGAGCAAGCTTAGGGGGCATAAAACTGTTAAAAAAATAAAAGCATAGTAGGATGTAGAAATATAATTAATTTTCAAATTTTAAAGGAATAAATTCACAGAACATATATCATTAACTCTAGATGAATGAAACAGCTGTATAAATTTATGCTTTGCAATTTCTAGAGTGTCTTTATCTTTACACCAGAATATGCATTTCGCCATAACTAATATTGTTTATTTTGTACCTGCTTCAAAGTTCTTGGTAGCTTATCTTTCTTGTTAATCTGTTTTAAACACTTTTAAGCATTTCAACCTGTTTTCTTCCAGCTAGTTCCTTTGTCCATTCTTTTTGTTTTTGTAGTGCAAGGTGGAGCTGGAAGTTTAATCTCTTAAATCATAGACTCTATAAGTGTGCAGTCATTGCTATTACTTTCAAGATTAATCTACATACTAGAACGTTCTTAAATATAATGATTGGTGCAAATCAAATTTTCATCTTGAACAGTGAAGCAAGATGGGTACTGTAAGTGACTGTGAGAAACCTTGTCAACTTAGCACCCTCTCGGATGCATGTGCTAAGCTTTTTTAAAAGAGTTTCCAGGCATCACCATTTGAGTCCAAAAAATGTTGGACAAAATTTTACAAAGCGTATCTAACTTTTCCCTTGCTGACTCAATATGGCTCATGTTATTACCTAAAGCTCCTTATTTTTTCCCCTATGTTGTCATAACCAATCACTGCTGATAGATTTTCTGTGCAGATTGTCATTCTTATTGTGAAACAAAATGCTTGGGCTTAGATTTCTGAAGTATTGAGCCGCATTGGAAGGCAGGGCATTATGGCATTATTTGAAACTTCGGATAAAAATGTGAGGTGGCTTCAACCTTATGCTGTGGCTTTGAAGTCTTGGAATTAGAGCGAAAAAAAAATCTCTGATGAGTGTGAAGAAAAAAGTTTTACCAATCGAGTGAATCATTTCTTTGAATCAAAAAGGGTCATCTGTATACCTTTCCACTAAATCCTGTTTGGTATGCCTACATAGAGTTTTTAAAAAATAATACTCAAAGCTGTTTGGATATGATTTTGTTTGTAATCTGTCAGGTGCAGTTTCACTAGAGAAATTTCTGCAAAAAGCTATGATTTGGATCAGGAAATTCTATTTCGTGACTGAGTCAAGAACGTTTTCATCATATATTTTTTGGTTTGCTGTATTGCATAAATATTAGTTTGAAATGAAATATGTATGTGTACTTGTATGTAAAGAGGTGTGACTTTGTGAGTGAATCTGTTAATTGTTATGTATAGGCTTACTTCGCTAGATTTAAGTTACTTATTTTATCTGTATTTGTTTGGGTCTTAGATTTTAGGCTTGTAAATAAACATGTAAACTACATTTCAGCTTTAAACTATTCACACCCAGCAATTAAAAACTTTAAAAATTAAAAGTCTACAAAATTAATAGGCATTTAACTTTGTTGTGTCTTCTAAGATTTTTTTGGTGTGGTGATGAGCTTTATGTGACATTTTCAAAACATGTTTGTCTGCTATGCATGTAAATTGAACAGGTTCTGAACAAAAAGATAAATTAATTATGTTTAGGTTGGAGTTACTATTTATTTTTAAGTTTGAAATCTTTTATTCTGGATGGTGGCTAGAGGAATACATGTAGATCATTCCTTTGATTCTTTGTGCATGATGTAAGTGTAGATTTCAAATACAAAATAAAGAAATTTGGTAATTAAAAAGCTCTTTTTTTGTATTAATTTCATAAAGAACTCTCTGTATAACAAGTATTATTGTTATTCCCAAACTGAGACTTATACTCAAAGTAGATTGAACCAAAAGGAGGATAATGTACCCATCACTTAACCAAACCCTAAATCAATCTGCCAGCAACAAACTCCCAGCTTACTGGTTAAGTGAATACTGTCCTCTAAAGATTTTCATTTTTGTAGTACAGGCGAAGAAAAATGGGAGGTTAGATATTGTCATATTTACATCATAGACGTAACATCATAGGCCTATGTGTACAGGTTTGAGAGGTCTGAATGAGAAGAGGTTTCTTTTTGGCATTTTTTAAATAGACTTCTTTGTTATTGTTATTACCAAGGAAACTGATTTAAAATTCTCATAATTTTCAATTTCTAGGACCCTAACATAAAAAATATGCAGAGATTTTGAATTCTCTCATTATGCCAATAGTTTTTGTTGCTGGTATTGTCTTTACAAATAGATTAAGCTGTATATCTGCAACGTTTAGTCAGTAGACTGACTACTGTACCAATATTTCATAACATTAAAAAACAGAAAATCATCATCATAGCTCATTAAATTTATAATTTGCAACTAACTTGTACTTCTTTGGCTGCGCCTTTTCTGTGCATTTTATAACGCTTGTATTTTTTGCAGAAATCAATCATATGTAAAATGAAGTCTTGTAAAATGAAGTCTTTTTTTTTTATTGATAATTTGTATGTCCATAAACTTTCTTATGTATGTAGGAATTATAAGTGTCCTTCTTGTATTTATTTTTTTGCTTCTTGAAACAAAACTATGCTGATAAGGCTTCTTCCACTGTGCAATGAAATTCGTTTTGATAAATGAACAGAATTGTTGGGGTTTTTTTGTTTGTGTTTTTTTTTTAATACTTTTCAAGTTTCTCAGTTTGTCACCCAGTGTAAAATTATCATTGACTGTAAGTTTTCTGACATCAAGCTCTCATTGGTGAATGTTGGTGCTTTGTGCATAAGGTATTACTTTTTTAACATTTAACTCACAAACATTTAGCAGAAAAAAAATTCCACAGATTTTGTAAATTTGCACCATATTTAAATATGATCACCATTTTAAACTTAAAAAGCAATTTAAGAAGTGATATGGGACTTGGAATATTTTTTTTTCAATTAATATCTAAGTTATATTCAGATAACTGCAAAAAGCAGACTCAATCTCTAATCCTAACATATTTTACATGTACATTGTACTTGTGTGAATTATTGTAACAGATGAAAAATCCTGAGTTTATTACATTGTAATTTGCATTGCAGCTTGCCTTATTAATGATTTTTCTTATATATTTTGTTTCTCAACTCTGTTTGGGCACAGCTAGAAATAAAGCTATACTATCATAATGGTCAGTTTTTGTGTGTGTTTTTTTTAGTCTGTCTTAAGTTAAATCCCTTCAAAACAACAGAAAAAAAACCCAACAAATTACTTGTCTTGGTTTTGGGCTGTCCTCAATATTGAGCTAGAAGCTGCTGTTATCTAGTACCCCCAATGTAAAATCCTCTGAAATTTTCACCATCCTAAGAACTCTTGAGAATTCCTGCTTGGTTGGGAAAAGTAAGATCAGTTGATAATGAAATCAGATGAATGAATTGTCAGTTGAATTGTTCTGCATGTATTTTTTTTCTCTCTTTACATTAAATTCAGAACAGCATTGTTTCTGAAACGGTAAAAAATTTTTAGTTACTATGTCTGTTCCAAAAGTAAATTTCTTTTCTTTGTAAAATTTTTCGAATCTGAATGATGACTGAAGGACCCAGAGCAAGAAGAGCCTTAAGTGCCATTTTGGCGGTTTTCAAGTTTTGTGCGGGAAGATACTGATTATTTGCCTTGCCAGCGTTGGTGAAATATTTTGAGAATAATAAGGGCCTAAACCCCCTTTCTAAGGGTTGTCAGGCTTTCACTTTGAACAGCAGAATTTAAAGTTCAAATTGAAAATTAACTTTAGATCTGTTTTTCTCAAAAGCGATATTTGGCACTTAAGGCACTTCTTGCAACGGGTTCTTAAAATCCGCAGGTCTAAAACTGCACAGGTATGAAGAAACAACATTTATGAAATATTGTCCATAATTGTGGTTTTTTTTTTTCACCATGACCAAAACCCTGCGCAACAAAAGTGTCAGAGTGGTGACAAAGGTTTGGCACTCTTACAGCTGAAAATTACTTGATCATCCTCAATTTTCTTTTTATCTGGAAACACAGCTGGAATCAAATCAACCCTTTTCTCTAATACGAATTATATTTCTTGAGACAACTTTTTTAATCATACAGAGAGATCGTTTAGCAGCAAAGGTGGCTTTAAAAGAGCTGGATAAAGTGACCTATAGGGCCACATTTGATAGCAAACTGTGTCAATTGCAGAAATGTTTGGATCGCACTGATGATTTTGTGTAGTAGTAGCTAACACAATACCGTCACTTTGGTCCAAATTTGATAATGATAGTGTTGCCGTTTATGGTATCTTAAATAGCTCAAAGAAAGTTATTTTTTCCCTGTGCTTACTATTCCTTTTGTGACCCAGTTTGGTTAGATAATTAGATAACGTCTTTTGTTAGGTCATGCAGTACGGTACGATATATTGACAAATAAATAATATTTACCTTAAAATTAAACTTATGTGTAGTTAGAAACATTTGACTAATTTTAAGTTTTAAAAGCTAGGCATACTTTGAGTAAAATTAATAAAACATTACTAGACCCTCTGCTCCTTGCGAGGGAGCACTTCCCCAGTTCCAGTCCATATGGGACTGTCCAGCGTCACCACCGAAAGGCCAAATAAATTTAAGCTCAGTCTCGTGCTATGTTGACTTTGTCAGTTGTAAAATCGCTATTCTATTGTAGGGTTGAACATGGCACAAAGGGAAAATATATAACGAGAGGAGGGAATTAGATAGATAGAGAGAATGAGGCAGATAGAGAGAGGGGGAGTGGCAAGGGTTGAGGGTTCAAGATAGACTTTAGGGCAATGTTGATTGATTTATATACTGTAAGAATTTATATTATATACTGTAAGAATTTATATTATATACTGTAAGAATTTATAGTATTTTGCTGTTGCAAGGCAAGAATTTCTCTGTGACACGATGCGTTATAAGGCATTAAAAAAGATACTGACTAAAGGACAAAAACTTTTGATATATTTTCTTCTTTGTTTATGAATATAAAAGGATTGGCTGTTTCACACACAATGCTTTCGCCTTTAAGGAAATGGCATCTCTAATCGAAAGAGAAAATGGGGATTGGTTTTATTCACATATAACTTCCAAACTTTTAGAAGTGGACACAATGCATTATGACATTAAATCCTTCATAACGAACGCTATAAATAGAAAGTTTGCAATTTGTAGCGTAGTTGTAATTCTGTGCTAGAAACGATCTTCTTTTCCCCCAATACATTACAAACCTACATCAAAGAGAAGTGAATAGCGAGCAAGAGGGAGAACTGAGACAAACTTTTGTAAAAAAATATCTTACATAGATCTCTTGTTTTGAAATTAATCAGAATTAACACAAACTGGATTATAAAATACTCGGTAGACCTACGCAACATCCTGAGATACATTTTAGTGGCTTTAATCAACAGCGAGTGTCCATTTCTATAGATGTGCTCTCACTGATTACTAAATCGGGACCACTAATATTGGAGTTTGGACAATGACATTGAGAAAAGCAAACTTCTTCCACTACCTCTCTCCCTCCCCTAACTCTGCGGATGGGTTGAAAAAAAAAAACAACAAGTAAATAAACTAACATAGCCTTGTCCGTTGGCAAGGTAAATAGTCTACAGTCTCTGTGATTAACATTTTACCTCGCACTTTCATACGCCTTTTGGATAATTTCTGCAAGCTTGAAAAAAAAATTATTATTATGTCTTTCATGGTCTTTTCATAGGCCTATGTACTATCTTACTAAAATTGTTTTATTTCCATAATTATAGATAATAACAGCATTTCCTCTAAAACTATGACCGGCTCTGTGGCCTAGCGGTAAGACACTCGCTCAGAGATGACGAGGGTTCGATCCCCGTCCGAATCAAACCAAGGACTTTAAAATTGGTTTTAGCAGCTGATTCGCCCAGTGTCTGGCATTATAGATTTAATGCTAAGTCTGGTCGGCGCCGTGTCAGGATAATGTGACTGGGTGTGGTGTATGCAAGCGTATCACAGTGTGGCAGCACGCTTTCA
>BMAT01008223.1:12232-24445 GCA_019649035.1 Elysia marginata | reverse complement strand
TGATATTTTGATAGTGTCTGCTGGCATTTAAATCATTAGACAAACGAAAGAAAAAAGTGCCAGAGCTACCCTTCCCTTTTCTATTTACTCTAACAAAATTATAATTTCATATTTCAATATTTTTGTTCCATTTATGCTGTCTCTACCTTCCTATATTTCTGGCCCTGCCTGTGTCTGTCTGTCTGTTTCTCTCTAAATATTTTTTGTCTCGATCTCTGTGTATATTTCTGACTAATTCTTATAACTTAATATATCTTGTAACTTAAATTAAGCATACAATTTCCAATCTTCGCTTTCTCTTTAATAACAATAAAAATAATATAAAAATAGTACAATAGCAATTAAATCGTTTTTACAAGCTTCGATTCGAAACCGACTTGGGCTCAAGCTCAGAGTGCTTTACATGTCAAAATACAATGAAATGAAACATGTTTCTTGCAACAACAAAAAAAATAAATATAGGCTAGTGGAGTATTTTAAATATATCACAGTAATTCAAATGCTTGCGTACATATAGTTCTAAGGGTAGAACCACACGAGCGCCAGCCACACCTAATTTTTTAATTAGGACCTGCTCCTCTTATAAAATGCAAGCAGTACGAGGCTTAGATGTTATCAGCAGGCTTGCATCTTCCATCTTACGAGATATCAACCTGCGCCAAACAGGGAAGCCGACCCTCTTTGTATCTTCCGTTAAAATCACGCAAGCCCCCATTTATGCACAGCCAATGCAAACAATGCAATCGTGCAAATCAGCCCGCTCAATCTAAAGCAGTTGACCTCCTATCTAGACCTATGGTGCTGAGTGCAGGGCTGAGACGAGAACACCATGATTCTAGTCTATCATTGTCTCAGATGCAGTTATATAGGCTAAGCATCAAGCGATAAACTGAGTAGAGTAGGGTACTACCCTATTTGCCGTTCACCAATGTACATTGTTTGGCATTGCGATTGGGTATGATATAAGACAGTCTTGCATCCTAAATCAATGTGTTGTATCTTGCATCTTATATCAAATAATCATTATATCAAGGTTTTACAAAGCAGCAAGCCGTATTGAATCGGCGACCTAGCTTTAGCCTGTGCATGTTTTTCCGACTTTATGGCAGGCAAAGGGAATAATTTTGAAGGCAATCATTGTAACTGCCTCACAGTCCTCGTTGAAGAGGACCCTTGTATTGAAGACTATAGCACTAAAAAACGTAACCGCAATGAAAGCCTACAGCTGCCAAATTCCCTCCAATTGATTACCTCAATATCTCGAGCAGCTGAAGTTTGCCCTTATAGCCCCACCCATAATTTTGATATTGAACCTAGTTTGCTCAGCACTCTGCTTATGAAGAAACTTTCATAATATATAATTATATACATGTATATGACGTAAGGTTGACCCATACAAGCTCACAACGCCCACAACTTGTCCAGTCTGTGGTAACGCATGATGCCAACTTTCACACAGCTATGTGTAACTTTTGTTGCTGTTTGTCTCAGCTGTGTTGGAATGGTATTAAATATTGGGGAAGCCTATCGTCGTTAAGACCAGAAGAAAATGGTGCCGATTTGTGAAGGGGACACATTTTTTTTAGTTTCTTGGCATGTATGCAATAGGTTCATCTTAGCCAATCATCACCTATCACCGATGGAAAGAGACGGAGGCAATCCATAGCTATTGTTTTGATCCTGCTATAGTATAAGTCAAGTTATTCAAAGTCTCTAACAAAAGTAATATTGAGTGTTCGTTCCCAAACGGTTTGGTCTGGGTTGACAATCTAATAGATTTTATGCGCTACGGGCGTGCTCAGGAGGACAAAACCCATAGCCGAGGAAATCCAAGATGGCTTATGGGCTAACGTGGCCTGTCAGCCAATCGTCTGCTGCAAAACCCAAGCTACCTAGGGGTGTTATTACGTCATACGTTATCGTCGTCGGCATGCAAGATCTCTAATTCCCAAACGGTCTGGTGCTGGACGATCGGTTTTGGTGTGGCTTTGTTGCTGATTTCAATTCCTGCCATTATCGTTTTGCTGGTGTTTATTTTTGCTACCGAGAAACGCCCTATCTGACTGCCGCCCTGACACAGGTGTGAACACTCTGTTATGGTTTTTTTTTAATGCATATAAAAAATGGCATCTAATTCAAACTTCTTCATTCCTCACTTTGTAAATGTTGTTGCAATTACATTTTATTTTGATAATACCTGTTATTGAAGATATGCACGTTCTTTATTGCTGTAGATGTGGCCTTCCAAAATTCGCATCCATATAGCCCAACCGATTTGACGTTTGAGTTGTAAAGCCTGATCTTGATCTTCTTATATACAAATGTATGCTTTTTGCTATCCAGATCCTTCGTAGTTTTTTATGTTGGTGTTGCTTTCATGTCTGCATCTGTTCTAGCTTCTACCCTTCAGGTCAACAATACTTCCTAAATACATATGTAAAAGAAACTGCTTCCTCTTGTTCCTAGTATGATGGCTTCTTCTGTATCTGCTCTTGATCTAAGCATCTTTCTACTAATGATGCAAAGCCAACACACTTTGGCATTATTTACATATCAATTTTAGGTTCTCAGTTTGTGCTTTACCTTTGACCTAATTTGTATGAATAAAAGCAAAGCTATATCATTAAAAAAATCTACATCATCTTTCCACTGCTATAAGTTCCACTGAATACAATTTTATTCACCTCTTGTAGATTCTTTGGGTTTTAATAAAAAAATCCCAATTAATTTCAAAGGAACAACTGAAATAATTGCTCACACCAAGTAATTATCATTACCAAAAGAAATATAAATTGACCCACAACAAAAGCAAAAGCTGCACAAGGGAATACCCTTAATACATTTTGTTACAATTCCCATAACTTGTTGATCAACCATGACTGAGTCTTTGGAGTTCTTGCCGAGTTTGTCTACTTTACCTGGGTTAATCAATATTGATACACCCTGACCATCAAGGAGTTCTTGCATTCCAATAAAATTTTTAAAGATCTATACTATCTATATAAGATTCTAATATTAGGCTGTGAAATACCCAATATTGGGAAATCAGTGGATCTTTTTTATACTGCTGCATGTTGACTATACTTTGGGATAATGAATGTGCCTCTCTGTGCAAAAAGCTCAATAATCATCTCTCGCCAAAATAAACATGTCGATCTACATGGTTGCTATATTTATTTAGGAAAATAAAAGTATGTGTGTAAAATTTCATGTCTCTATCTCAGTTCCCTCATAGTCAGGAAGATTCAATATCAATCGCTCCTCAAAATAAAACTGATAATTTTAAAACCAGTCTGACTTCCGTTGGTACTTTATGTTTTCAAAATATAGGTGGCATCAGATATAGTATTAATTCTTTGTCTCCCAGTCCATAGGTGGTGCATGTATGCAGCAGTAAATTTGTACGGTAACAATGTATAGTATATTGATATAGTGCCATGGAAATTTATCAGTTAACTTAACCCTCGTGGTAAGTTTTTAGGAGAATTAATCCACATACTAAATGAAATTGCTGCACAAATTAATTGACAGAGACAACATTCAATTTTCTTATTGATTCCCCATTTTATATTACTCTAAAAAAACAAAACAAAGAAAAAGATTACATTACTGAGATTTATTACAAACAACCAGGTATTTTGATAAGTTTAACATTTCAGAGTCAAATTCTTTGTCAAACAGAGTTAAGCTTGGATAGGTTGGCTGCTGTGAAAATAAAGTTTAACTTTGAAACATCAGTATACTTCAGAAAATGTAAATAAAAACCAATAACCTTACTGTCGTTTAAATTAAGCAAATATTTGACTGATCCAAATTTAAATTATATGTGGACTCAATTGTATATTACAATAAAACAGACTACTGAGACTGTCATAAGATTTTTTTAAAAATCCAACGCTCGTCAAGAAAATTTTAAAAAAATACTACCATTAGGTTTCTGTAATTCAAACAAGCAAATTTATTCTAACTAAAGTCAGTGTCCAGCTTCTACATAGTATCTTCCAGCATTTCTCAGTTAACAGATACAGTCAAGATCAGATAAAACTATATTTATAACACAATCTCATTTATCTTTATCAAAATACGGATAAACTTAAATTAAACTTTGTCTCTATGCACCATGGGGTTTGAAATGAAACATGCAGAATGGCCTGTGGTCATGTTTTATTCATGAATGCACACTGGTATGCGCAAAATTACAACAAATTATAAAGATAAAACAAAAGATATAATTGAGTTTGAAAATAAAACACCAAACAGACCAGGAACCAGTTAAACGATTTTTTAATTTATCAAACTGATATTTTGCCCAGTTTTCAATGCCATTTCTCACAATCATACATTCATTTCTTAAGAAAAAAAATCTAGGTAACCAACAATGAATGAAAATTGTAATTTTATTTGTTTGCTTCTTTAATTTTAGTTCTCCTTTGATAAAACATATCAACAGAATATCTATTTAAATACTGAATTTGCCTATTACAAGAGCTTTAAAAAGTTCAACAAAAAAAGATTGAAGTAAAAAATCAGGCACATAAGTAAAAAAATAACTTCTTGAAAACTCAACATGTGTGATTAGTTTTGTGTATCTCATAGACAGATAAAAGAAGATCTTTTTTTTTTATCTTAAAAAAATTCCAACTCAGCCGATACAACTTTCTAATGGTATGTTTGATTTTCTATCATTGAAGGTATTGTCAAGGCATTATTAGCATTATGTAAAAAAAATCCTAGAAAATTTGAAGTTATCAATGCATCTTGTAAAGTACACTTGATGAAAAAAACAAATTGATTCTTATTCTGAAGCTCAAAAGTCCAGCATTTCCCTGGTTTTAAGACACTGTGAGCGTGAAAAGAAAATCACTTGTTTTTGTTTGTTTCCCCTGTTGCATCTAAAAAAACTAAATATGTCTTTCCTCATATTTGGTTAGTCCAAAATAATCCAGTTATATATTTTAAGAAAAGAAAACATTACCAATTCAGCAGTTTAACACAGACAGGCGTGATGGAGAAAGAAATTCAAATAGAGAGCACATAACGAACATTGAATTTGAAGTGTAAACAAAATCTTATTTTTTTTAACAGAAACAACAAAAAAAGCACAACACGACAGAATTGGACTTTAATAAAACATACCTGTAATCCAATAAACTGTATTCGTTTATTTAAAAAATAAATATTTACAGGTAACCAAAGCTGAAGAAAAATGACCAGGACCTGAATTGAAACAAAGTAACAAACTGCCATGGCACTACCAGGTAAATTGAGCTGCTTACAGCTATTAGTTGAAAGCTAATTTTTCTCCTTACTTCCAAAAAAAAAAACCACAAAAAAAAAAACATCCACTAAAATGATATATGTGAGACGACCAGGTTAAATCTGGCACAGGTCATAATTTTGACATTCTAAGTTATTGACAATTCCTAAAACTGTATTTCCTGCCCTTAAGGGAAGTTTGAAAAGATAATAATTGTTTCTCATGTGTGGTTTACTATATAGCAAAATATAATATATAGCTGGCTTGAAGTCAAAACTGTGCCTGGAGCACCCTGATTGATTAACGTATTTATTTTAATCTACCTTATTATCAAAACTTGAGACCAAATTATCAACCAGTTTTGATTACATTTACGGCAAAACTTTAAAAAATACATCCATTCAAGACTGCTTCTTATCATCATCCCCCTCTTCATCCCCTAGAGCACGCAGGCGATCCAGCAAGGGAGGGTGGGAGAAATGCCAGGCGGAATACAGCCAATCTGTTACAGGGAATGACAGGTTATCTTCATTCAATTTGACAAGAGCTGACTTAAGCAGAGAGCTGTGCTTCATGCGTCGTGCAAATGCATCTGCCTGGAACTCAAACTGTCGTGTGATGTAGGTGACAACAAAGGACAAAACCTGAAGAAAAAAAAATTGTTTGGGGGCATTTGTAAAATTACAAGTAAAATGACCTTATGAAAGGGTGAAAAAAAAAAGAAGCAAAACATGACAATCAAGATTCACAAAAATTGCTGTCTATAATGCTAAAATTTCATATTAATACATTCGGATATAAATTTAGTCCAGAAAAACTTTACATGAAACCTTTTAAGATTATTGAAAAAAAAAAACAAGATATGTCTACAAATAGAAACTGCATGAACAAACGTACTTTGAAAAACATACAAGCCTTTGCAAACTGACCTCATTGTAAGGAGCAAAGATAAACTGGAAAATAATGATGAGACCAATGAGAGTGGGTTGTGAGTGGAAACCAAAGGCTGAGTAGAGAATCTGTTCCTTCATCAGAAGGGCAAACACCATGAAGCACAGAAACAAGTTGACCTGAAAAACAAATAAGCAGAGCCATTAGTAAGATCCTATTCCCTCTATCTATACTCTCTCTATTTCTCCTTTCCTGCGCCCCCCCCCCCCCATTCTCACTGATGATATGCAAAAGCCCCCTCACTTTGGCTTCTTATATGTTTGTGAGCATACCTCCCTTTCTTTTCCTCTTGAGTACTGAGCTGTGAGTAAGCCTCTTTGAGAGTCTTTGTCCCACAGCTCCTATTCTTATCTGAGACTCTGATTCTCGTTCTCTTTCTATATTTGCCTACACCCTCTCTCTCCCACAGCTCCTATTCTTATCTGAGACTCTGATTCTCTTTCTCTTTCTATATTTGCCTACACCCTCTCTCTCCCACAGCTCCTATTCTTATCTGAGACTTTGATTCTCTTTCTCTTTCTATATTTGCCTACACACTCTTTCTCACACCCTCTTCCTCTTTTTTTCTGTAAATGTGTTACTGTGTGAGCAATATATTGAAGTAGAAGCACTTGGAGTATACTTTCAAAGTGTATAAGGATCCTAAAGAATGTATGTAAGTCTTTGAGATCTAAATAATAGGGGATAATACAGCACACATACTATTAACTTATTTCTCTGCGTACAGAAATCTTCTGCTATTCTGGTTAAATAATTATTCCTATATCTGTTAAGTGTTATTGATCAAGCCATAATGAAGGAGAAACAAAACGTTTTTTTTTTTTAAATTTAAATCTAGACTTGTGTTACTTTTTTCTTTAAAGAAGAGAAATAAGTTTTAGGTCTGCTGTGTTATCACCAATGTGTATGCTTGTAAAGCAGCAAATGCATTTAACTGGATAAGGTATAATATATATTATATTTTTTTACTCTTTATCTCTCTCTACTGCCTTCTCCTCCTACCTTTCTTATAATTCTACAGCGTCTGTATTTTACCTGTGAAAGAATCATCTGTTTAAGAACGTGGTTCAGATACCAGTGACCCAGTTCATGACTCAGAACAGCAAGGACCTCATCATTCGTACACCCTTTCCCCCTTTTCTTCTTCTTCTCAGGCTCTTCTTTTTCTTTAGTTTCTTCCTCTTCTTTCTCCTTATCATCGTTCTTCACCCCTTCAGGTTGTTCATCCTTTCCTTCATCTTCTTTGCTCTGAGATTCAGTATCCTGAAAAAGTAATTATTGTACATGAAGATTACAACTTCATTACATGTTAATAAGAAACAAAAAGAAAATTGTAAAGATAATGCATAAGACTTGCTCCCAATGGGCCAAATATAGCGGCAATAAGTTTGCAGTTCCACACTTGAAAAAAACCCCACAAAAATGGTCCAGGTATTTAGCCTGATCTCCACTCTAATTTATGTTATAAATAGACTGTAGTCTAGTCCAGTCCGCTTCAGTCAAAGTGCTTGGGAAGTGCTAATTCAGTTCTGAATATCCGAAGTTAGATCCAAATGGTAGTTGACAATGAAAAAATACTTGTTGCGACCCTAAAATAGATTTGAGTTATTCGCACATTTAATTTATTAGAGTTTAAGTTAAGTGGATTCCACTGTGGTTGTCAATCTACTGCAGTCTAAGAATGCTTCTAGTTCTAGTTCCAAACCAGAAAATCAAGGTACAAGCTTGCATGTGGAGACGAAAATGCCAGCTAATACGACAAGCTCATTTGATTGTCAGAGTCAGCCATTCCCAAATTCCCCACTACAAAAAAGTAGCAGATAGTCAGGTAAAGAATGATAATAATAAAAATGGTAATAATGATTTATTCATGCAAGGCCCTACGTCCATTTTAAGTGCTCAATAATGCCTTACATAAAACTGACTTTACAAACATATATAATAAAACATTGCACATTTTAAAAATTCAAGGTAAAGTTATCTGTACATAGAGCTAAATTTCTTTTTAAAGCTATTAATTATGTAAGAGAAGCGAGAGACTCAAAGAGACAGAATATGAAAAGAGGGGAAAAAAATTCAATATTTAATAGTCACTTTTTTGAAGAATTACAATTTTCTAAATAACTCACACTAAAAAAAGTTAAACTTAATAGTTTATTATCATGCAAAGTTTAAACGGAGCTCTAATTAAGTTTTCCACATATACAGACTTTACATATATATTATTGTAAGAAATAATATTGACAAAGGTCATACATGCTTTTGAAGATTTAAAAAATTCTCTTTTGTTTTCTGGTTTATTGTTAATTTTTATACATGTAGCTTTGGGTTGATAAAAAAAAATATTTAAAAATAATTTTTTTTTTGTGAAGAACCACATGTATTTGCCTTCCCCAGGGAGGGGGGGGGAGGTTTGGATCACTTATGAGCTGTAGTTTTCATGCAATAGGCAGACATCAGGTAAACGGCACATGTAGACTAAGTGCAAAACTAAGTCTTTTCCTATAATCAACTACTCACACTAGAATAGTCTGTAAATGACCCCCAGAAAAAAACCATATTTCTATAAAATGTCTGACAACATTATAACACAAGCACACACAAAAAATCTGAAGCTTCCCATATTTCAGATCAAATGAAATCAGGTATTAATCAGTCATCGTAAAATCTATTGAGAGAACACAGAGAAAAATAACCTCTTTTCCTACCAGCAGCATCTTATACACAACTATCAATCTCTTGTATAGAAGCAGAGACAATGTAATATCAACGACCATTATTTCTGTTGCGTCACATGTAAACTACAGTGGAATCCTGATAAAGTCAATACCTCGGGAAAGAAAAATAATGTCTTGACTTTTACCAACAGTGTACTTCAAACATTACAAAAATATAAGAAATACAAGTTGGGACTGCCAAACAGTTGACTTTAAGCAGGAGTGCCTATTAAAGATATTGACTTTAATTGGAATCCTCTGTATTTCACTAACTGCATCATTTTTCTAGTTAGTACATGTACACTGCTAACACCTCTTGTCCCTGCTCCACCACCACCTCCAGCTACCTCACCGGTGCCATTTGCAAGCTCCATCTCCTCCACTTTATTCAGCACACTGCACCATCCTCATCTCCATATCTCCATCTAACACTCATCTGTCATCTGCCTCCCACATCTCCTATCTCCTTAAGGCCAATACCTTCTGCAACAAAGAGGAAGCATGTGTCTTTTTTTTCTTCCCAAAATACCAACGATGTGAAGCAATCACCAGAATTTGTAAATTAGAAGGTAGGCAAAGATAAAAAAAACTTTTTAGTCACCTCCACAGGGCCTTCTATATATGGATAAACATGCTCATAATGAGGTCCATTTTTACTAGAAGTAGACATAGTCATGAGTAGATTTATATGCCTGTTCAGGATAAATTTTTACCCGCATTATGCTTAGCGTTTATGATACTACGTAGCTATCTTTTGGTGATGCAAGTAGTTGGTGGATCAAATACCAATCTAATTAAGTCAACCATGCTTGAGCCGAAGTTGCTTAAGTTAGTTTTCACTGAATTTGTTGGGGTTTTTTTGTATGTGCACGATGAGAACAAATAGATATAAGGACTTGCCCATTTCTTGATATTGGTTATGTCCCCTAGATATTGTTTAAACACAGTTGAATGTGCATAGGCTCACATTGTTCAGAAAGAAGTAGTCGAGTAATGAGTTTTGCAGATCATCTGATGTTAATATCT
Source organism: Elysia marginata (assembly GCA_019649035.1). Classification (NCBI taxonomy): domain Eukaryota; kingdom Metazoa; phylum Mollusca; class Gastropoda; family Plakobranchidae; genus Elysia; species Elysia marginata. The sequence continues at coordinate 14,494 of BMAT01008223.1, read as the reverse complement.
TAGTTCGCAGGCCATTAAGAGTGAGCTAGCTTACACCCATGCAATCCAAGAAAATTACCTCTACTTTTGAATCTGTAGTGCAAAGCCCAAAGTTTTAAGCCTTGCGCACATTCGGTCAAATTTTAACTCATTATATGGTACTGTATCTATCTCTGGAACTAGACAGGCCTATTGAATTACAGTGGAATCCTGATAAAATTGATTACTTGGGACAGAAAACGTGTTGTCTTAGAGTAAAAGTTGACTTTAACCACTGTAAACATATGGGTCCGCCAAATACAGTCGGGAATAAGAATAGAGCTTTGCTCAAAACATAATGGCTTCAAAGAGGAAAATTTCCGAAAGGAGCAACAATTTGCTCTCTAATCGCACTTCTTGTTGACTTTAAGTAAGATTATCCATTAAAGATATTGACTCTAGGTGAATTTTTCTTTTAAAAACAAACTCAAAATGTCTCTTTGACCAACCTTATTTTCCTCCTCTTTCTTGTCTGTTTGTTCCTCTTTATTGTCCGGAGAGAAATCCTCTAGTAATGTGTCGAAGAGCACGATTCTTTTGTTTTTGAAAAACCCATAGAAATATGCATTGCTGTGACTTGAGCGTTTTGAGCCTGAAGTGGGAAAAATGGTTTACTGTTGTTTGTCAAGACATAATTTTTTTATATTGTTTGTAAACGGCACAAGTGTTTCAATTAACAATATAAAAAGGTAAATAAGCCCCTAAACATAACCAATTCAAGAAATCTAAAGTGCAATGTATTATACTTTCAGCATTCCAAAGATCGTAAATGACTTGCTAAAATTTTATCTTTAAATTATTTGAAATTTAAGATTTCCAAAATAAATTAGATGTCATTGTCAATGAAAAAAAAATATCAATAAGCTCAGATACCAGCATATCACAACCAGAATATATCTTTCAGCTATGAAATACCAACTCTATTAATGTTCAGAGACCTGTATATATTTATTGTCGTTATTGCAAAACTTCTTGTATTTTAGAAAGATCTATTGAAGGATATTTTTACAAGCCCAATTCCATTTCAAAGGTGCTCTCAGGGCTTGGGTCCCAATGACAATGTACGGGCTGCCACCCAGAGACTAGTGGGGATACCATGACTTAGCCTCAGCCGGTCACATTATACTGACACCAACCCAACCAGTAGGGGCCCGGACTGTGCTCGGCTGAGGCTCGAACCCGCGACCTCTGGGCCACGGAGCGAGGCCACTACCAACTGAGCTATCTAGGCCCCCTATTTTAGAAAGAAACCACTGCACAAGTAACGCTTGACAACTCCACATTATATCTACCTTCTACAACAAACAGTTTTTTGAGTGGGAATTTGATACTGCTGGCCAGCTCTTCTATACGAGTGCGAAGCTCTCCCTCTGGCAGGGGAGTGAATTTATCGAACAGAGGTGCAATGTAGTCTGCGTAGATGGTTACTATCGCCTGATAAAAATAAAACAAAAAAAAATGCATAAGATTAAGATCCAATTTTCAATAGGTAATTTAGGCTGTATAATTTTAATTATATTAATCAAAATACTAGTAAAGCTGAAAAAATATTTATCCTTTCAAAAACACCTGCCCTATTTATAAAAGCATTACACACATATAACCCATATCCCAAAAACCCAGCTACTGTAAAAAAAAAAAATTATTTTTGACAAAAATTCTGTCCTGACTCACAACAAACAAATTTTGATTGTGAAATTTTCCATGTTTCTTGGTCAACTCATTCAGAATTTATGAAAAAGCATTATTTTGATATTCAAGTGATGTATAACATCAAATCATTTTGACAGCACTGTTATTTTCTGAGTTATCTTTTACAACACTTTGTCCGCAATCACACATGACAGATTTGCCACCTTTTGTCATAGCCTCACATACACACCTTGAGCCTCCTTCAAACCGGTCGATATAAACCGTCTTTTTTTATTATTTCCTCATTTTTTTTTCTGCATGCCTGTCAGCATAGCTTTTATCTGAATTCCAAAACCAGATCTTGGTAGGGGGGCTGAGCTACCAGTAATATACTTATGGATCATTTAAGGCAATCAATTGCTATTTAAAAACTGGTAACTTTTAAATGAATGATGAGAAATAAAAATTCAATGATAATATTTTGGCATCAGCCATATTTACTTATTCAGACAAAAAAAAAAAATGGATTCGATTTCAGATGCTCTTTTGGTCATATTCTTTACGTCAATCTCAAACAATCAGTAAAAGAGTCTTTCAAATCAACTTTTATAA